>JBBPDI010088859.1:0-12426 GCA_037974545.1 Cucumis variabilis
CGATCTGTGTGTCCAAAAATGGGTCATTGATGTCGAGGCCTTCATAAGGGTCATAGCTAAGATCATCGACATTGTTGACTGAAGCAGGTGAGGATACTTCTGTCGGAATATCGTTGTTGTCGTCTGAAAGATTTATAACAACGTTGTTGACAACAGAATTGAATTCATGTTGAGTATTTGCCCCTACAAGAGTTGACATGACTGCGTTCTTTGTGAGGAGGAAGACCTTATCCTCTCATCTTGTTAACTTCTAAGTGAAAATAATTAAATTTTTCCCACCATTTGATCCTAAGAGATTTGCTCAGGGCTTTGAAGTTCCCTGAAGGTCCTAGCTGGAAATTCCAGCAAAAGATCCAGGGTATTTGAAAATACAAAGCGAATCTAAACGTCTTAGAAAGGGGTGGCGAATAGATACTTTGTTGGAAGAGATGGTATGAACGTTGGACTTCAACTGAGAATATTTCCTCAGAGAGACCAAAGTACATCCATCAATTTTGAAACCAATTAGGGAAGTGTATCTTGTAAGCTTGCTTACAAAATGTCACAAACCACGAATAATCATATACTTGAAGCCAAAATACAATATACCACACTTTAGTATAATCACGATAATTGTACGATGATGGTTTGAATGGATGAGAAAACTTCTTACCCACGAACATCCCCTGTTTCCAGTAGGATGGTGTGAGAACTCGAAATATTCTCAAATTTGAGTAAATGATCTTTGAGGGATCATTCTTGTTTGGGACATGAGTAATTTCAGCAGATTTGGAGTCGACCAAAATATACTCATAGAAAGTCCTAGTTTTTGCAAGATCCTCAGGTAGAAAAATAAAACCGTGAGGAAATATTTGATTGCAGACTTCTTGGACAGAAGGTCCATCAAATTCTGGTTCTATGGTTAAGTCCACCATGGTTATTTTTGTGAAGTAACCTTGTATAGGAGGTTTAGGCTGAAAAACTTTTGGCCTGACTATTTGAGAAAACGAGGAAGGATTCCTCAGAATCGGAGATCTTGAAGAAGAAGCGGCTGGAGAAGCAGCACGCTTGTTTGAAGTTGTTGGTCCAGAGGAACGTAACAACGCTGTTGAAGGAATAGGGGGAAGACTCGATGAGTCTGATTGAATAGTCAAAGCTCATTGAGCAGAACCTTGACGTCGTCTGGATACTTGCTCAAAATGCAAGTCCATAGCATAATTTTCTGCACTCATGGGTGATGGTGCAGATGATTGAGCAGAGGGATGTTTTCCCTTTGGAGAAGAAGTAGTTCCTGAGGAGGAAACTACTGTTTGTGGGAGATGTCCTTTGGATAGTTATTTTGTGGTGGTTGCCGCTGGTTAGGTGGTCGTTGTCGGTCGGAAGGTGGCTCCATTGGGAAGAGAATTCAAGACTGAGATAGTATTTTACAAGAGATGTTCTCTTGAGAGATAATCAGCAAGTGAATTCTCACTGTCTTTTATAGGCACAATTTTAAAGTCGAAGCAGGATAAGATTACCTGCCATCTTGCAAAAATCTGCTTCGAGATAAGATTCTTGACATCTTTTTCAAAGATGAATTTGTTGGCTTTTGAGTCTGTTCGGATAAGGAATTCTTTGTTGATAAGATCTCCTTGGAACTTTTGAACAAAAAGTACTATTGCAAGAACTTCCTTTTTAACGGTGGAATAGTTCTTTTGTGCACTATTCCAAATTCCTGAATGATAACAGACAATGGAAATTTTTTCGTTAAGTTTTTGTTTGAGGATGCATCTGTATCAATTATGAGGTTGGTCTGTTCATCCACAAGAGATAAGCATGAGATGCTTTTGGCCAGAGATTTGATTGACTGGACTGCTCGTGTATGTTCGTCCGTCCACGCCTTTGGATTCTTTTTTAGTCTGTCATATAATGGCAAACAGATTGAGCAGAGATTCTGTATAAAATCATCGATATAATTGACGCAACCAAGAAACCTCTGTAGCTGCATTTTGTCTTGAAGTACATCTGGAAATTTGTCAACAAATTCCAGTGACCGTTGGATTGGCTTAATAAGTCCTTGATTAATTTCATAACCAAGAAATCTTATTTTTGTTTGAAATAGTTTGACCTTTGGTTGGGATACCACAAGACCGTTAGATTTAATCACATTAAGAAACACCCGTAGATGCTTGAAATGCTGATCAACTGTGCTTGAGAATACCAAGACGTCATCAATGTAGACTATTGTGAACTCTTGATATTGGTTGAAGATATCATTCATGATCTTCTGGAATTCGGATGGAGCATTCTTTAGTCTGAATGGTATGACATTCCATGGAAATTCTCAAAATGGAACATTGAAGGCCGTCTTGTAATGGTCATTTGGATATATCTGAATTTGCCAAAATCCAGATTTCATATCAAACATTGAGAAGACTTTTGCTAGAGTAATCCTCTTAAGCAAGTCTTGGTGATTAGGAATTGGATACCTAATCCATTTAAGAACTTTGTTGAGGGGCTTGTAATTGATAACAAGTTTTGGGAAACCACGCTCCTTTTCGGCCTGGTTATTGACATAAAAGGCCGCACATTACCATGGGCTTTTGGATGGGCTAATTAATCCCTTTTTAAGAAGACTCGTAATTTCGTATGTACAGACTTTGACTAGATCTTTACTCATTTGAATGGACCTAGCCTTCGTATGGATTTGGGCCTCTTTGATATTATCTTCATATGGTAGGGTTACCATATGCTTCTTTCGATCCCAAAAGGCATTTGGGAGGTTTGAACAAACTTCTTTTTCAAACTGCTTTTGAAAGTTTTGGATTTTCAATTGAACTGATGGCTTGTTAATTTTGGAAGCCACCTTGTAGGTTTTGATTTCGTCTTGAAGGAACTCAATCTGCTTTTCCTTCCTGGCGATTCGATTAATGAATTGACGAACTTCTTCTTCAATATTTGAAATGTACTTGGGAGTTACAGGATGAGTGAACTCGAAAGTAATTTCTTTGTTGAATTTCTTTGAAACTATACCCTTGTCAGTAACAAGGAAAGGATATAATTGGGTTAGGAATGGAGTTCCTAAAATGATTCCTTCATTAAGGTTTTATATGGGGATGAGACCATTTTGACTGTAGGTATTACAAGATGAGAGAAATAGGCTTCTTCTTTCGGTTGATAATTAAAAGCTATTTCTTTGCCACTAGCTGTAACCCAGACGGTTGATCCTTTGATCATCGCAACTTGGCCATCTGCTTGAAGTTTTTTGACAAGAGCCTCATTTCTGGCTTTCTCTTTCTGTTCATTCCCGCGACGAAGTCTGGTTTTGATAGAAAAGGTTTTCTAGTCTCAGCTGGAGCAGCAAGCCACATATCTAGGTACTTGCTGTAATATTCTTGAAAACGATCACTGTTATTATTGCTGTTAATGACATTGATTTGATTATAGACAGGTTCAGTTCTCCTTTCCATATCAGATCGGGTAGGAGAAAGAGTTTCTCCTTCTTTTCATAATGAACATTAGGGATCAACTGGGAAAAATCCACTGATGCTCTGATTGACTCCAATTTTCTAAGAGTATCTGCATAAGAGCTTTCTGCTTTGATTGAAGATGTACTTGGACGATTGCTCATAATCTCACTTATTTTGGGATATGAAACTCCTGGATTGAATTGAACTTCAACATTTCCGTCAGGGAATTCAGTAATTGAAGCTTCTGTGCTACTTCTTTTGATAGGAGCAGTTTCTCCTTGCAACTTCCAAACGGGATTCTTTGTTAGTTCATCCCAGTTGAGAGTTCTTGGAATGGTCATAGATGATTTTTCTACGTTGACATCCATTAACATGGTATATCCTTTGAGAGAGGTACTCAGCGCTTTAGGAGATAGATTTGTATGCATCAGTTTGAAATAGATGCGATATGAAACAGCAAAAGGAAGTGAACCATCTTTTAGTTCAAGTCCTTGAGAGTGAACATCAAGACTTATTGTGTCCATGATGTTTCTATCTTGAAGAGAGACTGTAAGACCATGTCTACAGTTGAAATAGATTGGTCCTTGCTCCAGGTTTGATTGAATAATCCCTAGAAGAGATAGAGTAAATCCGAGATGTCGTTTATCTCTTAGAGCAAGGTAGATGTGTACATCTAACCCTTCTCTAAAAAGTGATTTTAGGGCAACTTGAACGCATCCGATGTGGAGGTATTTGAATTTGTCATTTACCTTAAAGAGGGTTTCTTTAGGTAAGAGTTTGATGGCGGTGAACTCATCTTTCATTGCCACGTTTTCTTCAGTGATGACTATAACATCTTGCTGAGAAAAATTGAAAATATTAATTTTGTATACTTGATTTGCTTCCAATTTTGGAATAGACCAATTTTTTAGTCGGTTTTCAACTTGAGCTAGATGGGCCTTAGTTGTGCTGTGTTTGGCAATAGTTGTTGAAATATCATCTTTGAATCTTGGATTTTTTGATGCAGAAGAAGAAGAATAGGAAGAAGTTGTGTCAATAACTGTGGGAGAGTGAGGAGAGAGCTTAGAGAGAAGTTTGGAGATCATAAGAGGGAGAGAGAGAATCCATCGGATTATTGATGATGAACTTTGATTCTTTGTGATGTTATTTTCTTTTATGAAAACAGATTTATGCCTAAATAATAATAAGATCTTTGATCGATCAATCAACTCTAAACTTGAATATCCTCATGGTTATATCATGAATATTAAAAGAATTTGTTCATATCTTGAAGGTTCACCACTCCTTTATCAAGATTTCCAGAACATATTCTTTTAAGTTTCATGTTTCAAACCACTGAATAAACTAAGTCGAGGAGAGATATCATATCTTATTATTTTTTAAACTAAATCAGAAATCCTAAAATAAAATAGTTACCATAAAGAGACCTTAGAACATCATCCTTCCTCCTCTAGATTCAGAAGGGAGTTTACTGCATAGAGAGAGGAATAAAACGAGCTACTGAGGCTCTGATACCATTATGGGTCAGATGCCACTTCTATTTATAGTGAAAACTAATAATTAATAATTGCATTGAAATTATTAATTTTCACTATTAATAGCAGTGGCATCCGACCCATAATGGTATCAGAGCCTTAGTAGTTCATTTTATTTCTCTCTCTTCTTTCTCTCTCTATGGAGTAAACTCCCTTCTGAATTCGGTGGAGGAAGGATGGTGTTCGAAGATCTCTTTATGGTAACTTTTTTTTAGAGAGACCATATTGCTTGCAGAAGGTGCCTAATTCCTTTCGGTAGTCAGAATCTTTACTTACCTTCGTTGTAGCTTATTCTCTGTGCAGAGATTAATGCATATCATTTGAATTATAGCTGATATGTCACCACAAGATTGTGCAAGAAAATTGTGATATATACAATTTTAGATCATATGTCAAAATATAAAATAAAATATCTCCTTATGATAAATGTTTGTTTATGTTTTAGTAGCAATACAAGTTGATTTGTGCACGAAATATAATTAATTTGGAAGGATTTGGGGATGACTCTCACTGAGTCTCTAGGTCGCTATTTGGGTCTTTTTTCAAAGGTTTGGCAACATAAACGATTACTACTAGAGGGAATTTAAAGACAGTGTGTGGAAGAAATCACAAGGGTGAAGGAGTGATTGTTTTCTCGTGGTGATAAAAATATGTTGTTTAATGTTGTTCATGAAATTTCAACTAATTACACTATGAGCTAATTTAGAATTCCCAACGATCTTGGTCGAGAGCTCAATGACGTACAGGTGTGCCAATTTTTGGTGAAGTTGGATTGGAGACAGAAAAAGGACACATTGGTTGAGTTATTGGAAGAATTTTGTACGTGGACAAGGATTTTGGTGTGGGATGAGGTTTAAAGATCTCAACGAGTTTAAATAAGGCTTTGTTAACCAAGCATGTTGGAGACTAATAGAAAAGCATACCAGTATTTTTCAGCATGTGCTGAGAAGAGATATTTTTGGATTGGATCCTTCGTTAGAGCTTATATTTAGGTATGATGAACCTTTGTTGTGCTAATTGAATGAAGGGATTTAGGTGGCGTGTAGACAATAAACAATAGGTTAGTATATTTAGGAAGACTGTTGGAATGGGTGGTGGTGTGGGGAGGGGCAAACCACTTTTGGGTTCATTAGTCCTTCTTGTTCGTTCTTTGATTTTGGCTAAGTATATTTGTTTAAGTTTTTTGGAACAGTGTTTCTTAGGTTGGTTTGTAATTGTCTCAAATTATGCTTTAGAGAAATCTTGTCTTAGCAGTTCTTATAGAAGTTGTTTTTTTCTACGAATTATTTCCTTCCATATTTATTGCATTTTACAGATTTTATCTATTGGAATGTTTTTTCTTTTCTGGTGCTTTTCCAAATTCCTTGTAAGTATTCTTTCCTTTGTCCATTATGATACTTAAAGCTCAAGAATTCTCTCTTGCGATAGTTGTCACACATATTGTTTTGTTTGTCTAATAACAAAGGTTTGACAAAGTATTATTGATATTGTGGTTGAAGTAGAAAAGTTTTCTTTGAGTGTGGCGACAAATTCATTGTGTTACGTTTGCATTGAGATTGCATCGATTTCAAAAAGTTTTAATACAACTTTAGGGGAACCTAAAACTGAATCAATTGAAAAGGATTTCTCAACCTTTAGGGAGAGCCTAAAGTACTTCTTATAAGAATGGAGTTCTCATACACTCGAGGGAAGTCTAAGTTTCTCAAGTAAATGGAGTCCATGAGAGTAGAAGAAAGAAAGATTATGTTTAATGAGAGGGAGTCTCACACACTTTGAGAGTATAAGTTCTATATTAATGATATTCACATATACTTAGGGGAGCCTAAGTTTAAGAGAGAGGACTCTTGCATCTAGTGGGAGCTTGGGTGTGTTTAGGTTAGTTAGGCTCTACAATTGTTATCAAAATCATCATTAGCTACATATAAGTAGTAGTCACTTAACTTGATTATATATTAGTGGATTATCTTTCTTGGGCACATTATCCCCCAAACATAATGTTGTATCAACAAATAGGATTACCAACTCCTGTATGTTATTTGTATTTCTATGTCTATGAATTTCTTCTTATCTCTGTGATTGTTAGGACGTGCTGTTTGGCATCTCTAATCTATGTGAAATAACTGACATCTTTAATTTGTGTGAAAGAACCGCGTGTTCTAAAATTTCACTTGTGGAACAAATTCTTTTGTTGAAGGATTGTTTAGTTGAATCTTGGGCATTCCTCTCGGAATGATGGTCTGGTGTTTTTGGACTCGAAAGAAAAAAATGGATTTTTACAGTTAAATATGTGTACAAGTTGGGGATGACATTGGAGTTCGCAAGTGAGAGCCATCCATCTACCAGAAAGTCCATGGTGGTATTGTGCAAAAGTCTATAGCAAAATGCAAACTAAATTGTCTTTCACAGTGAAAGTCTACACGTCTTTAATTTTATTAATTTCAATAATTTTATGTCTACACATCTTTAATTTCATTAATTTTATGTAGATTTCAATTATTCATAGTATTCACAAATATAATCTAGATCATTTATTAAATATGTATAAACCTTTGTTGTTTATGTTTTGGTTAAGGTATCTCCAGGTTTACTCGTGAAATCAGTTATTTATAGGCTACACTTTATGTATGTATGTGCTTAGTTTAGGATCCGTTGTGTTATGTTGCATGTATAATAGTTTATGTACTAGATTAGCAAGTTTATCACGTTAAAGTTTATAGCAGGGTCAACAGTTACAGGTAGAGAAAAGTATTATCTGTCGGCTTCACACCGTCTTTCGATCTAAGCTAGCAGGTAGTCCGGGAGGAGGTGTGACAAAATATATATTCCTTGAACACATAACATAATAGAACATCAATAAAGAATCACACGTTCTTTATGTGTACATATGCATGTATGTATGCATGTCTATAAATAGATAATTTCAATGTCAATTTTTTAACTGATTGTTTCTAAGAAAATTATAGCAAATAGCACAATTTAGAAAATAAACTAAAAATATGGCACAAAGATAAAATATTTGCAAAAATAGTGAAGGTTGACTATTCAACTAGTAAAATTTTTTAAAATGTTAAGTATGTCCTTCAGTGGCTATCAGTGATAGATAGAAGGCCACCATCAATAATAGAAATTAATAGTATGTTTCTCAAATTGAAAGTTGTCACTAATCCGCTAATAGCAACCTATAGCAGCTATCAATTGCTATCACCAATAATCGCTATCAATGATAGCCTTCAAATTGAGAAAATTGGGAAGAAGCACTTATAATGGTGTTAAAAAAAAGTTATCATTGATGACAATTATCGATGATATTCACTTATTGCAGTTATCGATGATAGCTTTCAACGTGATAAAATCGAGAAGCATGTGAAACTGTGGTTGAGTCCACGCTTCTTAGATTTTTACCAAAATTTGTGCTATATATGCTAGTTTTTTATATATATATTTGCACTATATGTTCTATTAATTTTAGCTTAAATGTCATATATGCAACTGGTTCTTATTTGTAATGTTAGCTCATGGGATGGTCCCTCAAACTCTTTGACATGGATTTGTGACCTAATAGTGTTGTTGTTCTCTCTTAAATCTCTCCTCGTCAACTAAATCGATTGGGACATGGAAATGGACAATGACGAGTAATTAAACTTTAATCCATTAGGAGTAAAGTTGAAATTGATCACAACGATATATATCCTTACTCCAAATAATCTACATAGTTTAATCCAAGAAGATACTGTCTAAACAAACTTAAACAAAACGATAATTAACATGACTTTCAATTCTAGAGGTGAAAGGTTTGATGCCTCATCCTACAATTGTTGCACTAAAACAAATATATATTATCCAAAATCACAAGTCACTAAAATTTCACTGAAGTATCGTTACTTACAACCCGTACACAATTAAAAATGAAATAACCAACATAACTTTTGGATGATGAGTTTATTTGCAATTTGAAAAATAATACAAATTAACAACAACAAATAAAGAAGTGTTTCTGATATGAAAAAATCAAAGAGAATTTTCAAAGTAAATACCTTCTGATGCTCCAAATGCTCATGGAGAAATTGAATCACTTAACTTACAAGAATAACAATAACAATAACAACCACATCCTTAAAATTGGTATATATTAACTTGGAATGCAATATAGGTTTAAATACCTTTGAAGGAAAACAAAACAAAACAATACAATAAATGTTTAAAGCAAATTCTTTTATCAATTTTCCTTATCGTTTTCTAGTAACACTACACCTTTAACATTCAACGTCAATATTAACTTTCTAGTTTAATAATGCGAAGCAAAAAATTGGAGTTCCATCTACATTTCAAATGGTGATTTGATATCCTAACTCACATCACTTTCAGTAATAATACCAATACTTATATTACATTTACTAAATAAATATATAATATTTTGGAATACATTTACTGTATCATATGGGTTTTGTTTGATTGGTATGGATATTAAAATATTTTTGTGTTCTTTTTATTTTATTTTTTAGCACAAAATATCCATAATGATATTAAAATTTAAATAATCTATATTTTGTTGTACAACTTTTGTTTGTAAGAATTTTAATTAATAAATTAAAGCACTAATAAATTAAAATGAGTATTGCTTAACCTATCGTTGTATGTGCATTATTTAAAGTTTATCAATCAGAATAAAAGTATAAAAATAGTTGTACATTAAAACAGTAATTAAATAATTCAATATCGAAAACTCTACAAATATTAGAGAGACATTTTCAAGTTTCAATTATAGCATAATAAACTATAAGATACTTATAAAATATAACAAAACTTTGGATTGATAAAAAGTTAAAGACATTGATAGACTTGTATAAATGTTTATTAGTTCATTAATAGACAATGAAAAAAGTTTATTGATGTCTATTAATATCTATGTTCGCACGAGATTTTTGAAAAAATTTAATCTGTGTAGTTGATGTTGTATTTTTGTTGATTTGATGTCATGTAATTCGATTTCTAGAATTTGATCTTCTGATTCTCTCTCGGTTGAATGTCTACGCTTGATTTGGAGGAAGCAGAACACGTGATGTTCTTGAAGTTGGGGTCTTGGGAGGAAGAAAGCTGGATTTTCAAATGAGTTTCAATTTTCGAGGGTGGTCGACCTCAGGAGTTAAGAAGTCTTTTAGCTCTTAGAAGAATTCTTTCTGAATCTTCTGAAGGAACAAATTTTCATCCTTACAAATGAGAACTCCTCTATTTATATATAAAGTTCTCTTATGGGTTTTATGTGTTTGAGTCTAGTTGGTCCATTGACGAGACTCATGGGTCCAACCACATAAATTTGGATCATATTTAGTTTTTAACTCAATTAAGCTTTTTTCTTTACTCAATTGAACTTAACGCAAGTAAATAGTATTTAATTGAACCAAAATAATTAACTTGATCCATGTGTCATTATCAGAATTGGTCAATTTATATTTTAATTTTAATTTGGGATATATGTAAATTTTTTAATTAGTCTCAATTTTAATTATTTGTACTTTTCATCATTAATTTAATAAATAATGTGGCAAATTGTGATTAGTCTCAAATTTTCTATTCAACAATCTATGTGATAGAATTTGAAATTATCTATATTTTATAAATATTTTCTTAACAAATTTATCATTTATAATCAATTTTCAATATTCATGTAATTTAATTACAAAATTTTACTTAAATAGGCATATACATTAATAAAAATGTTGATAATAAATAATCAAACTAATAACAAAAATCTATATCAAATAGCTAACACAATATCAACTATTTATAACATTTATTGAATTTAATCAATATACCGATGTTAACCATTACTAAATAAATAAATAAATAAAACCTTAAGGTTATGATTTTATTTTTTAAAAATAATTTTACATATCAATGTCGATCAAAACATTTGACGTCTCAAATTTAAGAAAATGTCGATGAAAATATTGATAAAATGGTGATGGTGATGGATGTTTATTAAAAAAAAAACTAGTAAATAAACATTTATATGCAATGAGAACACAAAATTACTTATTATAATAAGTGACTATTATGGTACTATTTGATGTATATACTATTTTAACCTATATTTGTTAACAATATATGTTTACGATGCACAATATTGTGTTTATTATGTCAATATATGTTTACGATGCACAATATTATGGTTTATTATGAAATAATAAACACAGTAACAAAAATTAAGACAGAGAAATGAATAAGAAATAGTAAACAATTTAACAAAAAGATGTTTAAGTGATTTAAAATAAAATCATTTGATGTTGGAGAGCAAAGCAAACCTTAGCATGTTTGTGGTTTTACATTCATGATATTTTGGTCCTTATGTTTCATGAATTTTTCAACAATAAAATCAAAACACAAATTTATCTCTCGATATTGAGCAAGCCCATAAAAACGTAAAAATACATATAAGAATATTTACATCTCAATGTAAATTTAGCACCATCATCGATTTGAATAAAATAATATATCCCGAATTAGTTGACCTAACACTCTCACGACATATAGACAATAATTTAATATAATAATGATTTACATTTTTTTACAAATGATAAATATGTAAATTTAGATTATTTATCATGAAATATTAAGAGAGTGTTAAAGGCAAGGAGTGAGTCACGACAGATTTAGTATAGGTTCAAGAGTCTCCTTCAACTTTATCGTCTTTATATAATATGTATAAAATAAAACTTAATAATATTTAATATTTGTAAATAACTTAGTGGTAACTGTGCTCGTTAACCCCCCTTCTAACCTAAATTCAAATCTTACTTGTGTGATTTTTTTTTAGGCTATTCTAATTTGATAAGTAAATAACAAATATTATAGCAAAAATTTAAAAATGATGAAGATCAAATAGTAAAAATAATAATAAATAAGAAATTTTAAAATAGTATTTAATGTAGCAAAAGATGATTATTATAGTCCCAAAGGATGTTAGGCCCCTAAATATAAAACAAACCAACAAAACTACAAAAATGCCATTGTTCCGTCATTTAGTATATAGTATGGGGAAAAAAACTTAAAACAATATAAAGGTTATTTATATTTAATTGAAATGGTAGAAGAATTCCAGAAAGTAAAAGGGCAAAATTGGAAGATTCCAGACAATGAACAAGCCGATTAAAGACGGCACACTTAGAGAAACAACAACTTCTCCATGGCCGGCCGGCTACAGATTTACCATCAACACATTTACGAGTAATCATTCTTTTTCTAAAAAAAAAACTTAAAGACAAGGTAGAAGAAGCCATCCACTACAGATCCGATTCAACCATTATTGCGCAAATTAAAGAAGAAAAAAAAAAATTAACCTCCATGGCCGGTTTATACTATCTTACAGCTAGCTTCCGTATTCAATTAAATGCCAGCCCTAACTGTAATTAGATTATTCGGACTCGATATTATATAAACTATCGATTTCTTTCATAAATTTTATC
>JBBPDI010088868.1:0-12426 GCA_037974545.1 Cucumis variabilis
TCAATTTGTCCTAAAACTCAACTTTTTCAAAATCAATCCTATTTTTCTTTTTCTATCCAATTTTTAGACTATTTTTGACAATTTCCCCTTTCATTTGTGGTATTCTATTCGTTAGGTTAGCAATTATAGATAGGCACAATGTGGCATTTTCCTTGCCATTTTCTTTGATATTGTTTTTAAAGAGCTGATGGCCTCTTTTATATATCCTTAATCCTTGAAAAATAATAAGATATGTAAGCATAATTTATCAAGTCAATCACATGTCACCAATAGTGGAAATCAAATAAATTTATCTCATGTGTTTTTTTGTTGAATTGGAAGAGGGAGGGGAAAAATAATGATTTAAGTCCTTAATTTCTGAATCTGTATTAATTTTCTATCATATGATTTTATTTTCATTTAAATTGAAATCTTAAATCTAAAAATATGTTGCAAACTTAAACTTCTTTTTTGTTTTTGAATTTCTAACTCACCACTTGTGTTAAACGAAAAACACACTATATAATAATTTTGATAATCTTAATAGTTTTAACAAAGTAACTTTTGCACAAATTAAGTTGGATCAATACTCAAATTAGTGGAATAACTTTTCTAAAATTTAGAAATTTCAACAAAAGTTCACAATAATAGCCATCCTCTTCGAATTTCTTTAATTATGTTATACATGTATGTTTTATATTTTTAGGGATGTATTTGGATTGGATTGAGTTTGGAAGATTTTCTAGATCAACGGGGTTGGTCAAATTGACAACCCAAATGACCCAAATAGAATTAAGAAAACCATGAGAATGGTAAAATAATGGATAACTAATTGAAAAATAGCAAATTCCAAAAAAAATATATGATTTATAGCAAAACCATATGATGTACTAATTTTTTTTCCACCTGATTTACTTTTTATTTTCTTCCAGCAGATTTTACCTCTTATAGAGGAAAATTCCTTTATCGCAAGTATGATGTATTTGTATAGATGAAAATGATAGAATGTAACTCAGAATCACAGATACAGTGTATTTGCAAATCAATAAGTTTTTGGATAAAAATTCATACCAGATTTTCGAATTTGTATGATTCAAATCAACTAATTAACAGTTTATTTATATAATTCATAATATATATACATACTCACAGTTGTTTAATTCATATTATTTTTTCTGTCAATAAAAGGGTTGATAATATAATTTATTTATTGTATGTTTCATAAGTTTTGGTTTATATTTAGTAACATGCTATTATATCATATGCAATACACAATTTGGATATTTAAAATTTAATGTTTATAAATATTTATTTTATTATTTGAATTTGAAAGTTTAGTTGAAAGATATCCAAAATTTGAATTTAGAACTGCATATTACCCTAAAATCTTGCATTTGATATAACAAGTTCATATTAATATTGTTCTTTCCTCTATAATAATGCATTTAATGATTCTTTCATAAAATTGTTCATTTAATATAATAATAAATTGAAAGTAGAACTTCCATAAAATGGTTCATTTAACAATCCTTCCATAAAATAATTTTATTTCACCTTATAATTAGAATGCATTTAACGTCCATATGATTATTTTAAGAAAATTTGTATCATCCACAAACATCGTTATGCTTGATTGATTCCCCTAAAATAATGACAAACATAATTTCAAAATTTTAGGATAAGATTGTTAATACCCTCTATTTATTTTCCATAAATATTATTTTAAAATTCATTCGAAACTTTGATTTGAAACCGCCAATATTCTAAAATTTTGATTTTAAATGTTAAGATCCCATAAAAAACCATGATAATAGTGTGATTTTTATCTTGAAGAATTATTTGATTGTACCAATAGTTTGTTTATGAGATTTCTATTTTGAATTACACTAAGATTCGATGTTATTTTTCCTACTACGAATAATCTCGTGTTTGTCTACAAATTTCTTTTACAGCAGGTTTGACTTTATTATACAACTGTTTTGGATTTCGTTTATTTTTATTCTTTAACGTTATTTGCCATGGCACTGCAACGTGTGAAGTCTGTTTTCGATGGTAGATGGATGAACTCTTCTCGATATATTTACTACCGTGTGATTGATGTATATGTTCCATTGTCATCTTCGTTTCAAGAATCCATACAATGCATTCAAGGTAGACTTTCCCCATCTTCAGATCTTTCTGTGTGTTGGATTACTCTTTATTGGGACAGATGCAACAGTTCAAATCTTACTTCGATTTTTAAAGACATGGACGTGTATTGGCTTATGTTGGTTATGTCGAAAGTTTCCAACAATGATTTAGTTGTGGTTGTTGATTCTGCACCTGCTGGTTCAATTGGAAATACACCGTATTTGAATAATGAATTAGAGAGGCAGCAACATTCACATAATGTATTAGGAATTATTGACATTGAATCGTTTGATTCACCAAATGCTGGAATACCTATTAAGGTGGGAGTAAAGTTCAGAACTAAGTCAGTACTAAAAGAAAGCTATTTATTTGTTGGCCGTGAACAAAAATTTTGAATTTGATACAGTTAGGTCCAATCACATATCGTTTGACATTTGATGCAAATATTTGTCCTGTACATGGTATTTATTTGCTTTTGTGTTAAAAAAAAGTCATATTTGGATTGTTCGCAAATTTACAGATACCCACCAGTGTGCTGTTGACATTGTTAAAAATGATCACAGGCAAGCAACATCTTGGATTTTTTATGAGTGTACATTTTTTTAAATGAATGATAAGGCTCCATGTCGCCCTTTTGGTTATTAACTACACGAAGAATAATCACGAAGTAGATGTAAGTTATGATAAGACTTGGAGAGGACGTGAGATTGCATTGAATTCCATTAAGGTACCACAGAGGACTTGTATGCAATGTTGGTAGCATTCACGGATGCATTGATTAGAAACAACTCAGGTATAAACTATATATCAAATACACTGTATTTGATATTAGTTCTATTGGTCAGTTTGAAAATACACTGTAATTTTAATATTTGTATCTATTCCATTGTTATTAGGAATGCATACATATGAAGAATCAGACGGTGAAGGTTGGTTTAAGTTCTATTTCATAGCCCTTGCAGCTTCAATTGATGCATGAAATTATTGCGTGCCAATTATTTCAATTGATGATGCAACGTTGAAGAACAAATATCTTGGTACGTTCATTTATGCTTGCACTATTGATGGAAATTCTCAAATCGTGCCACTAGCTTTTTGTGTGATTGATTAAGAGAATGACTTGTCATTGGGATATTTTTTTTTGCAATTTTAAAGCTGTTTTTGGAGAAAATAACGAATTGGTAATTGTGTCTAATGCTCACAAGATCATAGAAAATGATTTTAATGTGGTGTACGAACTAGTTGAGCATGGATTATGTGCATTCCATCTATATAAGAACTTGAAGAAAAACCATAAGTAGCTTCATATTGAGGAATCATTCCATAGTTGTGTCAGAGCTTATACCTCGTTGATGTTTGAGTACTACATGAGAGAACTTGATCATCTATCTCCATCAATTAGACATGAGTTGGAAGCTAACAGAAGACATGGGTGGTCTAGGAAATTTTTTAGGAGAAAGAGATACTCAGTTATTACGACCAACATTTCTGAAAGCATAAATTCCACATTGAAAGAATCCTGTGAATTACCTGTAATTGGTCTTTTAGAATCAATTTGTAGTTTGTTTCAAAAATGGTTCTATGAACATTGCACCAAATGTAATTTTCAACGTATGGAACTATCAGTTTATGCAGAAGATATTATTCGAGAATTTTTAAGAAAAAGTCGATCAATGAATGTAAGTTGTTTGACACTTGAAAAATAATTGCAATGATTATCTACACACTTACTTGTGAATGACATTGGATTTAACATTTTGACAGATATATCTTGTAGATCAACATGAATTTGAAGTCCATCATCGTAAGGAACAATATGTTGTCAATATCTTGGCCCATACTTGCTCATGTCATCAATGAGACCTTGATTTGATCCATTGCTCTCATGCATGTATTACCATTTCTACAAGGAATCTTAATTTGCATACAGGGTATTCTTACATGTTTTAATATAACCTTTGTACTGTAAGGAATCTTAATTTATATGTTTCAAATATGATAAACTTGTATAAGAACACAACACATCCTATTGGTAGTGTAGGTCAGACGTCAATGATGGACTTCTTCCACCGTAGGTCAGACGTCCAGCTGAAAGGCCTAAAAAAAAGAGATTATTGTCATTTTTTAGAGAAAAAGGTGACTGTTCGTTGCAGCAAGTGTGGTTAACGAGGTCACAATTGTAGGTCTTGTATATAACTCATTCAACATTAGGTTACCATTCATTAATCTCTATAAGTATTAGTTACAATTCTTTTATCATTTGATTTTTCCCTCATTTTGTAAACCAAATTCAAATGATTGGTTCTTATAAGATTTATCATTCTTAATTAACTTTCAGAGTATTTGTTATATTTTATGTTTATGTGAGCATGTTTAATTTGAACGTATACTATATTGTATGTTGTCTGTTTTAAACTTAACTATTGTAACTTTCAAACCATATATATTGAGCTTGTAATAATATGGAAGTCATTACACATAGTATTTAACTGTGTAAATCAAACATATTTGCTATTTTAAACAATTATGCTATATTTCTCTACTTGCATTTCAAATTTAACCATTTCAAAGTACATCCAAATTTTTTATTCACCATCTTAGTGACTTAAATAACAAATACAATGTATTTTAAAATTCACGTATCTAACAATAATAATAGACTTTGATTAAATAAACGAATGTATTGTTCCAATGTAAATAAATCAACAAAACAAAAGATCATTTCATAAATTGAAAATTACATAACATAAAAGTTTAATGACTAATTAACAAGCTTGGCTCATATGCTAATCAAATGAGAGCATGTCTGGATATTCATTCTCCTTATTGTTGTTTGATGATGTGCCTGTTTCTTCTCTTCCTGCATCTATCCTTATTCCCTTCGTTGCTTTCTTAATCTTCAGTCGTTTTTCCCTATCTTCTATCATCTTTATCAACTCTTCCTTGGTTGTGTTCAACTAAAAAAAATGCATTGCATTAATAAGGTATAATTTATAACTTCCACAATATAATTATGCATTTTGTACTATGGGATATTATTACATGTTTTAATATAACCCTTGTTGCTGAATTATTTTTCGTTTATATTTGAGAGTCTATCCTCACTTGAAAATTTTCCTTTAACCTATATGTCAGTAGCACAAGAAACTTTAAATGTACCATGCTCGAAGTTGTGAATCCGACGTTCATAAAATCTATCTTAGTACCTTTGCATTTTGTTGTCTTTCTTTTTTCTTTCCAAAGTTTGGGTGCACTTTTTTCATTATGCTTGTTGTTGAACTCAAGGAGGATTGACAATGTGCATAGTAATATTTTATAAACACATGATTTAGCTCATCAATAGAGTACTCATACCATAAAAGAAATATGATTCAAATGCATATTTCATAAAGATTAAAAGTCAATGATGTTATTAGTCAGATACCATTTCTCATAATAAGCTTGTATAGATACAATTGATCCCAGTATAACCTACACATAATAAGCATGTGTAATGTATGATTTTTCATATGGTTGTCAAACACATATTAAATACTGTATTCAAAAGCATACACATTTCATTCATGTCGAATACACTGTATTTGGTAACTAATGCTAACAAAGAGATACATATTCCATTATGTTGTATGTATCACTTACACATACACAATAATCAACCAAATAATTAAGTGACCCAACCACAAATTTTATAGATATCAATTACATAGTTTATAGAGTTATATAATCACTGAAGATAATAAACAGATACACATAATTCACAACAAAAAGATATACATAATTTGATGACAGTATAACATATATAATGTAGCCAGAGCCAGAAATACAATGTAATACTAATTCATAATCCTTAAAGTATCAATCATTCTCTAT
Organism: Cucumis variabilis; assembly: GCA_037974545.1. Taxonomy (NCBI): domain Eukaryota; kingdom Viridiplantae; phylum Streptophyta; class Magnoliopsida; order Cucurbitales; family Cucurbitaceae; genus Cucumis; species Cucumis variabilis. The sequence continues at coordinate 5,980 of JBBPDI010088868.1, forward strand.
ACCATTTGTACTTGATCTTCTTTCTCTTTGTTTATTTCATCATATATAATATTTTCATCAATTGACTTGATCAGCTCGTTGATTTCTTCATCAACATCCTTTGTGGCCTATTACAGTTATATTTACACAGTTTAGTTTCAAACATGTATTATAAATAGTTTGAACATAATGTAGTAAAATTTATTTTATAAATTACCTTATACGGTGTTTGCTCTCCATCTTGCCCATTTTTTGAAGCTATTGTTTCTAATTTCGTTGATGCTGTTTGTCCCCTAGCTGGCCTTTCGGAGCTAATTTGGCTGCCACTTCTAGCCATGCCTCCCCTTCCCTCACCGTCGTCATCGTCATCCTTTTTCCAAGGTCTTTCTGATTTATGGATTTCATATTCAGGTTTGCAGCTTCATCTTCTTCTTTGTCCTCTTCTTCTTTGCCCTCCCCTATCTTATCAAGGTGCTTCTCAAAAGACCTTGCTATGCAATGTATACAAATACAATGTATTCTCAAAAGACCTTATCAAGGTGCTTCTCTACCTTATTACAAATACAATGTATTTTCAAATCTTATTTCATATACACATGATTAGAGAAGTAAGTTTTAGTTTAAAGCTTATGTTTACCATATATTCATTTGTTTCTTGGGCACATGAAGAAGTAGGTTGCTTCCTTTTGATGTCTTCAAGAATGGTCTTTACTTTGTCATGTAGTTCTTTAAACTTTTCATCCATTCTCTCCTCCACAGACTTAAAGAATCCAACCATATCCTCCATACTTTTTTCCATCCTCTCCTGATTTTGTTTAATATTCTTAACAACCTTGGCTAGTCCATCAAGCTGGCATGTAGAGGACATGCCTTTATTCAGCGACACGTGAGCTTCACGGTCAGCTTGTTGGTCCCTTGTAAACTCCTATTCAGCCTCTTTGAGAATTGTTTTTCTACATGAAGGAAAGGTGCAAAGTATGATCTGCTCACTTCGTCAGGGGTAACGAGCATAGAAGATAGTTCAAGTTGTTTCAAGAAGAAAAAAATATGTTATAACTGTAAATAATCATCTACATATAAAAACTAGTGTGAAAAGAGTTGCATACCGTTGGCGATTCAAAGACTTTCTGTTGTAGGTCCCTCCATTTAGGCTATGTGTTTGCTATCCAATTTATTATTCTAGGGACTTCATTTGATATCCTTGTTACAAAGAAGTTCGGTGGCGTGCTCAATGTTGGGATTACCTCGTAAGCCCAAACTAGGATTGAAAAAACAAACCCTCCCATGGATATCCCTGATTGCCCTTTGTTAGTCGCAACCCTATTCATGAAATCTACTAGGAGGTCAAAAGCAACCCTCCCCCAAGGATAACTATCAAATAGTTCGTCATCGTCTACCATCAAAACGTGGTCCTACTCTATACTCAAAGATTCTTGTCGTGGGAGTAGAAAGCTCTCTAAGAAGTATAATTTGGCCATTCTTATTCTATCCTCATCCGTTCCAGTCGTGCTTATATTGAACATAGTGTTCAAATAATGCCTTATTACTGATTTTAGGGTCTCGAAATAAACCCTTTTCAACAGACCCCCATCCTTAATATCATCTTTATTAACATTTGATATTTCATGGCAGTTTAGACCTATAATCAAGGCAAATTCTCTCAACCAAAACTAAAATACCCTACCCCCTATCAGGAAATGTAGTTGGGTGGTCGATTTAGGCTTGCACATACGTTGAATGAGGTGCAGTAGTAGCTGAGATGACTGGTTTGTTATTAAAAATTTTAGAAAATGGCCAAATACTTCCTCACTAAATCTAGCTGTCAATCTCTCCCCAAGATTTTCTTTTATTTTATCAATTATGTTGCTTTTTGTCTGAAAGTTTATTTTCAAGGATTCGTGCCTCTGTTGGTGGGACATCAAGTACACTGACTCCTAGTAGTGATGAATAATAATCATTAGGTTAATGAAAATAACAATAATTAAATACACCACAGTAAACAAAATTTAGAATTTAGCATGCTCTAGAATCTACAAATACATTGAAATTATAATTAGTTATTTCTATATATTCTTATAATGATTTCATAATGCTCAACATGCTATTACAAATACAGTGTATTCTAAATATATATACTACGAAACTCAACCTACCAAAATTAATAACCAATCACAATATATAAACGTATTACAAATACATTGTAATTGTAGTACACTGTAATTGGCCTATATATAGGATAATCACAAGTACCCTATATACAGTACAAAGACTCGTATCATATGAAATACAGTATAAAATCACACATACCCTAGCCTTTTCTTCCTTCATTGGTGCTTTTCCTTTTTTTCTTTTGTTCTCCTTTTGTTTTGTTCCCTTCTTTGAAGTTATCACCTATTTTACATTATTGTTACAAGAATAGATAAAATACAACGAGACAAAGAGATCGCAATTATGTAATTTATATACACTTACATTCTTCCCCTTTTTTGTATTCTTTTCTCTTCTTATTATTCATCGATTGCTAACTTTTTTCTCTTGACTTTTTTTTCACTACAAGAATTTTTGGCATTGTCGACATTTTTTTCTAGCAACGATAAAAAAATGTAGACAAAGATATGATGTGCCGACGTAAATTCATTGTGTTGGCACATCTTCATTTTTGCCGACAAAAATATATACGTGAGCAAAAAGTTGTGTATTGCATGGGCACATTATCGTTTTTGCCAGTGAAATTAAATACGTGGGGGAAAAGTTATATGGTGAAAAGAAAACTTTTTAATTTGATTTTTGCCAACATTTATTTTAGTTTATGGTCACATATTATGTGTACGCATATATTTTAAATATTTGCCGACGTAATTTACGTGGCAAAAAACCCAACAATTTTATACATATGTAAGGCGACGCAAAACTTAAACACATGACAATGCAAATAACGTGGCCATAAAATTTTTAATTTTACTCTTTTTTTCTAAAAAAAATAATCTAATTTTACCCTTTCCCTCCACAATTTTTCCCTCTCACAAACCCTTCCCCTCCTTCCCCCTTTTATTTACGGCAGCCTCCCCTCCCCCTATTTCTTCTTGCGTGATAAATCAGACCCATTCCTTCTCGCGTGGCAGAGCAACCCAACTCCGATCTTCTTTTCTTCTCACGCGACGGAATACATACCCACTCCAATCTTCTTTTCTTCTCGTCCAGCAGAATACAGAGCCACCCCGATATTCTTTTCTTCTCGCGCGATAGAACATCAACTCGCTGGTAAAAATCGGTGAGGATCTCCTTCATTTTCTTCAGCCATCGAACGTCGACATTACAGGAAATTGGGGTTTTCCCGACGTAGGACAAAAATGTTGGGAGTGGGTCTTCCGACGTATAATTCAACATCGGGAACCACGTCGGTAGATCTGTATCGCGAGAACCATCCCAGGTGCACGTTGTAGGTGCATCGAGAGTTCGTATCTCCCAACGTCTGGTATGCATTGGGATATATGATTTCTCGACGTGTAACCCGTGTTGGGTGAATATGCATCACTAAAAGGATGCCCAACGTCGTGCACATGCGTCGGCAGTAAGGTCGATTCCCGACGCACGTGCTACATTGGGAATTCCATTTATTTTTTTAAAATATTTTATTATTATTATTTATTTAGTCTATATTTTTTATATTTTTTCACTATTCGATTTTGATTTAATTTAATTTAAAACTGAACAACAAAAACAATCAATAAAATATCAAAATTAAAATTTTATTAGAATTACATAAATATTAAAAAAATTTCAAACAACAAAGCAATACAAGGTTGCAAGATGAACCAGCTGGTGTTACGAACACTCGTGAATGACTAACTTATTGTTATTGGTCTATATCTGTGGACAACTGGTGTAGTGACTAAACAACCATCTTGAAACCCTAAACTTAATTAGTCCATGAATAGGTTATGACAAATCATCCCTTTCTTTTAGCTGAATCTAAGTTCAAACTACAAAAGGCTACCATAACTGCAGGATAGCCAGAACAAACTAACCAAACATTATATTTACATTACATTAACAATTCATTCATACATTTGTAATGAATACAAGATATCCTAATTTGTAATTCATAAATTACATAATTCATTACATTATCAAACATAAATTATATAATTCATTACATTATCAAACATAAATTACATAAATTATTCTAAATTACATAAATTACATAAATTACCCTAAATTATTCTAAATTATATAAATTACCCTAAATTATTCTAAATTACCCTAAGTTACCCTAAATTACATAAATTACCCTAAATTACATAAATTACCCTAAATTACATAAATTACATAAATTATCCTAAATTATATACAAACTTACAATTACATTATCGAACACATAAACCCTAAATTCTGAACCAAACCATAATTCTAAAATCTAATTTGTAATCCACAATTCCTAATTCAAGGCAACGGATTCAAAATCCTAATTTGTAATGTAAATAAAACAAAAATTACATCAAATTATATATACCGATATGCACTGACGACGGCGACGACAACGGGTAGGACAACGACGACAAGTCCTTCTTCTTTTTGGATCTTCCTCACGGTCTCCCTTTCCCTCTCTCATTTTCTTTCTCTTTTCTGTGTGTTTTAGTTTTGTGAAGATGGGGTTAAAAACAACAGAAAATTCCTGACGCACAACAAAAACATCGAGAATTCTTTGGAATTCCTGACGTGTCATTAACGATGTCAGGAATTCCCCCACCTAATTCCTGACGCATCTGACACAACGTTGGAGGCAGGCTTATCATACAATTAATGATCAAACCTTCCTCCGATGCATCACTGTTGACGTTGGGAAATAGGTGGGGGAATTCTCGATGCATCTGTTATCACATCGACGGAAACCCAAACGGTACAATTAATTGTTCACCATTTCCTGATGTTGAGACAGGTGAGTCGAGACATCCCCGACAACTGCCGACACACATGTTTTAGCATCGGGGAAAAGCCCCTCCCCTGAGGTGGGTACATATGCGCCAGGGATTCCCCAGTTCTATCGATGCACTATTTTCTAGCGTGTGTGACTGCGTCAGAAAAGTCCCGATTTCCTTCCACTCATTTTCTTTTTCCCAAATCCCTCTCATCTGACCTAGTTTTTTGTTTGCAGGATGTCGGACTCAGGTGCTTGGTAAAGAGGTTGTCGAACGGATTCACTACCATCGCCCCCAATTTCCTTGTTTCAGTCACAACTCCCTTGCTTGCCGAAAAGACCCATCGATGTTGTAAGTTTCATCCAGTAACTTGGTTTGTTTATTTGCTTTCATTCCATTATAATCCTAATTTTTATTATAACTTATTAATTAGACAAATGAGTCTAGTTGAATTGATTAGTTTGTTATTGACATTTAAAAAAACCTATTTAATAGAAAATCACTTGTTATTACTGTACATATTTAACTAATTTTAGACTACATTAAGTTAAGTTTTGAAAAGTCAAACATGTGCTTTGTTTTAGCACACTAGAGAGCTATTGTTTCTGATATTTTTGACAAATTATTGAATTATGGATTATCATATTTTAACAAACTATTATTGATTGGAAATATTTTCATTTTTAAATTATTGGCTGGAGTGTTCTATATATTTTGTTATAGGTAGGAAATTCATTATATATTTTAAATTTAATTTATAAGTATTTAATATTAATACTGAATGTGAAAATTAAAATCGTTTTTATCACGTTCTTTGTGTGACTAGAAATATGTGGCAATGTTCGGTGTGTGGGCAAAAAGAAAAAAATATTAATTACCGACAAATTCAGCTTGGAAAAAAATTTTGGTTTTGCCGACAAAACCTTTTCGTTGGCAGAAACAGTTTCTGCCTACAAAACAAACGTGGTTAGAAAGTTTTTTTTACCGATGGGATGACGATCGTTGGTAAAAATATCTTTCTGCCAAAGTTTTTTTGTGACCAGAAAATGTATTATGCCAACATGATGACGATCGTGGGCAAAAAGACCTTTTTGCCGATGTTTTTTTTCGTGGCCAGATAATGCAATTTTGCCAACGTGAAGATAATTATGACAAGAAATACCTTTATGCCGACGTATTTTTTGTTGCCAGAAATATCTTTTTTGGCCATGATTTCATTTTGTGTCAGTATTGTCGCCACTGATCCGAGCCGACGTGGAGCGACCAACGTCTTAAAAGAGTTAGTTTTAAAAGAAAACAGTAGTCGCCACCAATCTTTTTTACGGTGTGATTGGACACCGATATAAAGTAAACAATTTTTAAAAAAATGGTCTGCGAAAAATAAAATTGAGTTCGAGAGTCATTTTTGTGCAGGGAAGGTATTAGCACCCCACAACACCCATTTAAAAAAATGGTGACCAAATTTCAAATCATGAATTGAAAATATTTTTTAATTTATTTTAAAACTAATGTCTTATTTTACCCCTCATTACTCCAATGTTTGAAGCAA
>JBBPDI010088881.1:0-12424 GCA_037974545.1 Cucumis variabilis
TCAAATTGGATCTTATTATTATTATTATTATTATTATTATTATTATTATTATTATCATCATCATCCTTCCATATAGTTCTTGACGCCATTGGGATATTGTTGCCAAATAGTCTAATGTGTATCTGTTATCTATTGTTTTGTGTGTAGCTCGGTTTTATAGCTTTGTTGGTCTTGTTAGTTTTTTTTTGTTGGATTGTTTGGTTTTTTGCTTTTAATTGTTTGTATTGTTCTTGTTTGTTCTTTCATTCATTCTAAATCATGTTTGGTCTTTTGTTTGATAAAATACACACTGTCTTCTGGAATCTTTTTAGAAGATTACATCTATTTCACCTTGCCATCTCATTGTCATCTTTAAAGATTTGAATGTGCTTCTTCTGTTTTAAACTATTAGTGAGGGGCAGCTAGGCTTTCATTTGTAGGTTATTCTCACCTATGATGTTGACCTATAAATTATAGATGACTGAGTGTTGAATTCTGTTATAAGTTGTAGAGAATTTGTAATGAGGGAATGCAAGAAAAGTGAGATATGAGGTGTTATATGTATATCTGCTAGCATGCCAAATCTAGTTATCATCTAATATGCTGTAAAGCTCATTATTAATTTGTGTTGATGGAGACTTTGAGTGGAAAATAATTGGAACTAGCTACTTTCACCATGGCTTCACTGTTTCTCATAAAACAAAACAAGCTACTTTCACCTCTCCTACTTGCTTTAGCCAGTTTTGATCATTTTAACGAAAGGAAGTTTCCATTTCGCCCATTTAAACTTCCTCTTGTAATATGAAAATGGTATTTATAAGCCCATTTATTTCTTTTAATATATGAAAGTTATCATTTTGCTCTAATGATAAGCTAAATAGTTTGGCCCAATGAACAATCTAAATATGACTCAAATGAGCAAAGCCAAGGGTTACCCCAATTATAAAAAAGATTAGATTTGGGTTTGGTGTGGCTCATTCAAAACTATCTCTTTTATCTCAACAAGATCACAAGTATAAAGTTCTTGAAAAATAATATTTGCAGATGAAGGAGAAAATGATAGAAATGAAAGCAAAGAAAGACAAAATGATAGAAATGAAATCAATTATGTTATGTATTTCAAGAAACAGTTTTTTTTTTCTTTTACTAACTTACATTCTTTTTTTTTCCTTGCTAGTAGTTAACTATATTTTTAGCTTCACATGAGATTATCATAGGTTGAACCAAGTAAGAAACTTTCAAATGCTATTGCAAGTGTACCTAAGCAAATAAATATTCCTCCAACTTGTCCAATGTCCTATCGAGATATTACGCGTCCTAGTCCTAAATGGGTTTATAGGCATTGGTGGCGGGATGTTAGGCACTATTGATCTGGTTGAGTTCCTAGGCATTGGGGAACCTCAGATCTTGAGCACCCTAGACTCCTATATTGGTGGTTCTTGCACCCTAAAATTTCCACCTTTTCGACTCTGGACAGTTTTGGCACGACCTCTCTCCTAACAATCTCCACTCGATCGAGCTCCTCTGCCTTTAACTCGTGTCATTACCTAACATCCATACGTATCAACCCTTAATTATTCCATCAAATAAACTTGCCAGTAAATCAGGTAAGTCTTACACATATCATCTTTAAGCATACACTATCCTTCTAAAGAACAAACCTGACAATGACAAGAGAACCATGAAAGCCATAGAACAATTTAGATTTACTTAGTAAAGTCAAGTCTACATAATCTAAAACTGGGCTCTGATACCATTTATAATGACCCAAAAAATTTATGTGTTTTCAAGTAAGTTATTAATGATGCAACAACTAAAATACTTAGTTTTCTTAAAAAAAATTGTGTTATGACCTAATTCTTTATACTAAGTTGAGGTCATTACCTTAAAGATAAATAATAATTTTGACAATTTTTTAAAAAGAAAAAAACTAATTTTTCATTAAAAATATCATGAAAACATGTTGCAATTGATTTTACAAATTTTAAAGATAATATAAATAAATAAATAAAAATATTTAAGATCAAAACACTGAAAAAGAATAATGGAAAGCGGAAGCAAAACTATGTACCATATGACATGCCATTGATCCTTCCTGTAGCTCGCCAACTTTCCTCTATCTTTATTTTTGCCTAAAATTTTAAACATAGAAAAGAATGAGTATAAACATATACTCAGTGAGGGACCCACTACTAGTCCTACTATGTGTTTGTTAACTTTCCATTAAGGTTCCATAAAAAATACCCCAAAACTATCATGTTCCGGAACACACACTATCCAATAATCTCGTAGAGACACATCTGGGTTCTCAGTGAACTCAAAGGAAACACTTAAGAGAATTGGGTTGTAAGTGACCTCATTGGACCACTCATAAAACTTAACATGACAGGCTACTGGTTACGTCGAACTCAAATTAGTCATGAAAAGAAACATATCATGATAGGCTAGTGGTCCCATCAAACTCACATCAGTCAGAAAAAGAAATATATCATGATAGGCTAGTGGTTCTATGAACGCACATCAGTCATAACATAACATGATATGTTAGTAAGTCTCGTCAAACTCACATCAGATATAAATAGGTGGTGATCTCTAGGGACACCCATATGGGTACAATCCTAATAGACAAAGTTAACAGGATACCACAGTCCATAACATGTAGCATATCATAAACATCATAACATCACATGAATATCAATCATACGTCCTTATGATGTGATTAAACCCTAAACCCTAAATTAAATATAATGAAACAAAAATAAGATAATTAACTCCCAAAATTATCTTAATTTTCAGAGTGTTATATTTTGTAAGAATAATTTAATGAAATAATAAATAAATATTAGGTATTTAAAAACACGTAAGACCCCTATCTAATTTTAAATATAATTAATTAAAATAAAATAATAAAAGGGACTTAAATGTTTTCTAATAAATCAAAACATAAAATTGCGCTTAAAAGTGGAAACTAACTATTGTCTCATGGCTCACCTGTATATCCTTCTTGCCATTAGCCGATCCTTGCCCTTACGTGGAAAGGTTAAGTATAAACTTACCCAGTAAGCATTTCCTACTACTGGGTCAAGCTAAACAACTATATCCGAGAGATGCATTATACTAGTAAATCATGCATTGTAAGACTTGTATTGAGATAGAAAGTTGATCTTGGGGCTGTAGTGTAGATCGAGATGAAGGACAAAAGGATTTTAGAGTTGAATCTTGGGTAGTCATATGGAATCTCGGGCAAGATATAAGACTGAAGTGTAATCTCGAAGAAATCTCGATACTTGTTCAAACCAGATTTGAGGAAAATAGTGAAATATAGAAAGTTCTCGGGTAATCTCAAGGACGATCAGAGAACGAGTTTGGCCAAGATTGAATGTAAAAGAGAATTTAAAGAATCTTAGGACTATCTCGAGCTATATTCAATTGAGATTGGAGAGAGAATTTCTTGTTGAGGTTCTTGGGGTGATCTCGGGCTAATTTCGATCTAGATTATTAAAAGTTAAGTGTTTGGTGAGTTGAATTCTAGGTGTATAATCATGCAAAAATTTAAATTTCAAAAAGTAGGTGTAAGCTCAGAATTAAGAGGTGAATGGTGATGTGATTATTTGACTTTATGTTAAACAAAGTGGTTATGCTGAGGGTTCTATAAAAGGGGAAAATTAAGGGTGTAATGTAAGCTCTCATTCCATTCTTCATTTATTACATTAAAATTTGACAAATTAAGAAAAACAAGTTTAAATTTAATTTTAATTTCTCTAAAGGTTAAGTCTATGTGCTGAGGAAATTTTTTAATCCATTTTATTTTGGGTGATGGCTAAGCAAATTTTTTAAGTATTGGAGAAAAAAAAGGCCAAATTTGCAGTTTCATTTTATGTTGAGGGAATAAACACCATTTGTTTTTCTTTCTATTAAATCAATAAAATAAAAACAAAAAGAAAGAGAAGAAAGAAAGAAGGAAATATTTTTTCTCTTCTCCTTTGTAGAATACCCATGAGCACCCCTCATCTATTAATTTCTCAATATCACCGACACACTGTCTCTCACCCACCCCTTTACAAATAGAGATCTAAAATTGACGGCACCTAGGTGAACATTGTTGGAACTAGAGCTTTACTGCAAGCACGTGCTAAACTCTCCATGCAGCAACCTTCCCATGATGCCTCCACCTGCCACCCTTGCGACGCTTGACTAGCCGAGCGATGACCAAACTGCCACTCCTTTTCGGTCACACCTACCATGTCAAATCTGATGGCTTTTGTGTGCAAGAGACCGGTAGGATGATTTTCGAACTTAGTGGATAAATGTGTAGTAGTGTTGTGTGTGTCTATATCTAATTATATGCGGTGACTCATTAGTCATGATCATCGAATGCAAAATGCTTACTATGGCTCTATTCATCGTATAATGACTACGTCTTCGTTGTGTACAAGTTTTCCTATTGTTTGACCAAGTATAAGGAAAACAATTGTTTTTTTGGGTAATCCAAGATCAAACACAGAAAATTGATTACAAATCTTAGTTTTAAGTTTTATTCTTCTTTCGATCAGTATAACAGAATTATCTATACATTGTGACAAAGTGTAAGTTTAAACTATATGTACTTATTTACACTAGAGAATCCGTAAGAAGGATTAGAATGAAGGTGAAATAGAAATGCAAACTAACTTGTATATAAGAGAAGGTGAAGGAAGATCTCTGTACTACTAGGTGATTAAGCTATATGGAAACCTTGATGCGATCCAACTTAGTTAACTAGCTTATAATTAAGACAAGCACATCTTGATGTCTTTAAATGTCAAATCTGCTAGCCTCTCGAGAAGCAAATGAATAAGCTTGGTTAAGCAAGGGATATATTTAGAAGATTTCACTTATAAGACTTATAGAGCCTTTCTTATAATGGAGACTACCTCTTGGCACCAAATACTCAAACTTGTTCTTCTTTCGGAACACAAATGATGGAAGTTATCTCACTAAGTTGGAGTTTAAAAGAGAGGCCAAGTGATGAATATAACTCAGCTAATGCAATAAGAGTTAAAAGCTAAGTTTCTTATCAAGAACTTATCACATACCCTAAACTACAAATAACACATTGACAAATGAATAGTAAAGATTTGATGGATTGAAAAGGTATAAACATGCAATATATTAAAGAATGTAGACTTTAAGCCACGGTACAATATGAACAAATACACTGTAAATAAATACAAAAAATGGAAAGCAATGAAATGACATTACAAGTTAAAAGAAAGAATTTACAGATGGCAAAAATGCTACTCATTTTTGCCTCTCTCTAGAGTTTTGCCCATTCAGGCGTATGACCGGTCCATTTAGACATTGATATCAAACTTCTCTCAAAGTCGACCTCTTAAATTTAGTAGGATGGAGTCCTTTTATAGGCAACTTTTGGTAGAAAACTTTTATCCTTCTGAACATCTAAGCTCTAAACGCCACCATAGTCAAGTCACATCAACTTCATCTACCACTTTTGTCTTCTAGTGAACCTTTCCTCGCATGTTGATGTGGATCTCACCTAGGAATTGTACTTTCTAGGTAAGGTTTTCTTACATAGTCTTTATACGAGTTCCTCTACGATTCACTAGCTTCTTCTTTTGTTCATATCTTGCATTAAGACACTAAAAACAAGGTAAAACAGACATAGAGACTTCTGTAGAGTGTATTTTTGAATATTTATGAATTTACAACATAAGCTACGCGTTTTGACACACTTACTACGTGTTTTGGTGTCATTATTCTATCTAAAATGCTATAATAACTTGTATTTCTACAAGTTATCAGAGATGCCATGCTTAAGAGTCTTAGCTTGCACGCAACCATTCATCGTCGTTACAACAAACCCACGAATTTGACCGTAGCTCAGTTTTTTGCTTGTGTCGCTGAACTTCAGGGCAGGTTATCATAGAGTTCTTATCTCATATTTGTCTTGTACCACAACTGTGAATATCGTGCCTCCACCGTTCTTGGTAAATTTTAACTTTGGGGTAAGATCTATTGTATTCTAGTTGGATTTCTTGTACACTTTCAAACACCCACTATATTCTGGCTTGAATTAAACATTACCCATAACATTTTGATGCTAGATTTGAGTTCATGGAAGGATTTAGCTACTATCTAGTTGAGAATAAGTAAAATTTTGGGTGTTCATCATGAATTTAGGTAAGATTTCAAGCTTTGTGGTTTGGGTCTTTAATACCCATTTAATTCTAGTACTAATATTGATTAACCCATGTTCTATATGCTTGTTTTTTAAGTAGAAAGTCAATAGGGTGTTGTCCATTAGGATTAAGGCTACTTTTATAAGTGTTTGCTAATATTTTGGATAAATTCGGTAAGATTCGTGAATATCCAAATAGTTTCAACATAAAATTTTCATTACCATGTTGTTGTTTGGTATATTTGAAAATTTAAAGAACAATGAAGCATGGTTCACCCCACTTAAGATTGTTTAGAACAAGTGTGGGTAATTTCTTAAGTTATTGACTTGTTAGCTTTACGTTGAGTTTGTTAAATGATTTAAATCTGCCACATTATTGATATTGCGACTAAGAGCATATTACTATAAAAGACACATTGAGTTTGTACTAAGTTTGGATTCTCATCTTGTTAAGAGTTTAATGTGAAGTTTAAGATTCAAAAGTTGAATGTTTAGCCTAGACTAAAGCATGTAGGGAAAAATTCAATTCAAGACATGGAAGAGATAAATTGGAGTCTTTGGAACATTAAATAGTTTGAGTTGACTTTATAGCATGTTTTGAAAATAGTTGTGACATCTTGACATGTGAAGATAAACGGAAGACCTTAATTGTTGTTTCAGGCCAAATTAAAATGGGAAAACTCTATAATCCCAAGGAGACCGAGTCATTGATAGTGAGTATTTTATTTTCAAGTATTTTCATTATAAATTTATATATGTTATTATAGTACGTTATGATTGTGGCAATTATTACTCATATGATTGTTTTATGATTTATGTGTTATATATGATTTCTAATATGATTTTCGGTTTTCCATGAACTATTGTATTTTGGAACTGTGGTTAAACCTAAACTAATTACTAAGCAAGTTTTAGATGATCACAACTGGTTTCTAAAATATTTATTTGTTTATAACTAGACTTGAAGGAGTTATAAAAGTATGTATTGGTGGCTAAGGATCGAAAATGATTTGAAAATGTGTTTCTAACCATGTTTGGTTTTAAACTCTAAACATGTGATGTTTATGAAATAATGTTAGTGATAATTTCTCTATGGGCTACGTGAATATGTTTCTGTTAAGCCACCTATAGTTGTTAGAAGATTTTGAGGCTGAAAGAGGTCGTGATCGAAAATTCGAGAACTAAGCTTAGGTGAGGATATGGATGGAGGATTGTGATATGACTTTGGGCCTAGCTTAACCCATGGTGGGTGGCTCTATGTGCACATAGGAGTGGATATGGAGGTTGTTATTGTGGTAGGTGCTAAGTATGTGTGAGCTTAGTTTGGTCGTGTGTTTCTTTATTGATATAGATCACGTGTGAGCTATTCTCAACCTTTTATTTAGTATATTATCATGGTTGGATTGGATGGAGGTTGTTATTGTGACAGGTACTAAATATGCATGAGCTTAGCTTGGTCGCGTGTTTTCTTATGGATATGGATTACGTATGAGCTATTCTCGACCGTGTATTTAGTATTGTATCATGGTTGGATTGAATGGAGGTTATTGCTGTAGCAGGTACTAAATATGCATGAGCTCAGTCTGGCTATGTGTTTCCTTGTAAATATGGATCACGTGTGAGCTATTCTCGATCATGTATTTAGTATTCTATCATGGTCGGATTGAATGGAGGTTGCCATCGCAGCGGATGATAAGTATTTGTGAGCTCGGTTTGGCCTCATAATTCCTTGAATCATGTGCGAGCTATTCTTGGCCATATATTTAGTCGCTCTATTATGGTATACCCTCATATGGTACAGGTTTGTTGGTATTAGTACTTGTGATTTACATAATATGTGATGATAATGTTTTAATTATTATTTCATTATCGAGTCATATTTATACATTTTTTTAAAAACATGTTTGACAAGCTTTTTACTTCTAAAACTTACAACTCACTAAATTTTAGCTCACGTTTTCAATGTTTTCTCCCCCCAAGGTAGCAACCAAAGACCAAGAATTGGTTGAACTCCCCGTTACTAATTTTATATTCTCATTCTTTTTTGCATTTATATATTTAAGTTTTGTATTGTGTCATTGGGTGGTTAGCGTTATGGGCATGTATTTTAGAAAGCTCTTGGTGGACTTTAATTCTTCTATAACTTAACTCCTTGTTTGGATATAAACTCTAATTGAGACTCTAAACTAGTTTGGATGAGTGTGTGGTGAGGCACACCTAATGTGATTTTAAGTTTGAAGATCTCTTATACGTATAGAACTTTAATTGATATCTCTTATCAGGTTTGGCTAATTAACCCATATCTTAGACGAGATGCTATAAAATTTTTTATAGAATTTCTTAAGAACTTTTTTATCAATCTTACTTTTAAAAAGGAATATTTTTAAAGAGTAGATTCACACCACGAACTAGATTAGAGAGGGGAAGACCTTGAACAGAGTGTGAGATGTAAATTATTTCATAAATTGTTCATATCTTTTAGAAATTCTTATAAAGTTTAGTTACGGTATTAAGATGCTGAAGGAAGGAAGGGTTTACGCTATGAGTGGGATCTTAAAGTATTGTGAGTGACTTTTATTAAACAAAAAAAAAAAGAAAGAAGTGTTTTGAAAGCTTTTCTTTCTTAGTCTGTAGTATACATACATTACCATATGTTTATTGTGATGTTGATGTTGTATTTTTGAAAAGAAATTTCTAAACTAATTTTACTTGATTGATGATTGTGATGCTTGTATGTGAGTAAATCATTAGCCTTTTTCCTATCAATGAGCTAACTATTATGTGGTATGCACATAATAAGTAAAAGTATTGAGAGAATTGTTTAAGCAACATGCATTGAACTAGGGAAATTCCTCAAAGGATGTTGGTGAAAGGAATCTCATGCCTAAATTCTAGATGCTCGTGAAGAGAGAATCTCGGGTCTACGCGACTTCACGCTGGTGACACGAATCCCAGGTTTAGGCGAGGGAATGGTTCATGTTCTTGATAGAAATGAATAAGTAAAGGCTAATGTGTGGTTCATTTTATGAAAATTTAAATGAATTTATGTGATTGCATTGTATTCCCCAAAAAAGTTTTCAAAAAGCTAACACTCATTAAGTATTTGACTTATGGTTTAAGTTTCCCTTCCCTAGGGTATCAGGCGTCGAGATCAGGTTAAGGAAGCAAGACGAGCAGGCAAGGGGTTTGAAGATTGGAAGTTGTTTAGGGCGTTCAAGTTCAATTGTTATGTCATTGTATTTAAGAAGCATGTGTATTATAAAGTTGGTTAAATTAAGTTAAGTTATAAAAAAAAAAAAAACTTTGAATGATTTTGTTTTCCATTGCATGCTATGGTTTGAATCGCTTATTTGGTAAAGTCTAAGTTTAAGGTTCAAGGAAATAATTGAGTGTTCTAGTGTTTCACATTAGAGACGTCAAGGCTGCTTCATGTTGCATCACATGCCACATTACATGTTGAAGGACGTGTGCGAGGTAGGGCATGACATGCATTGTTTACCACCATTTTGTAATCAAAATGTGCCCTTAAATCTCATGAACCTCGAAGGGAGAACACAAACGGTGAACCCAAAACAGACATATTACTATGGAGGAGCACAACCATACAAGCAAGGGCATCTATTAAATAAAACAAGTCATCTCAACCACTAAGCCAAGCGAACTATAAATTTCTACACAGATACTGATTTATCATCTGATTAATTTAATTAACATTAGTTACTATTTAATTGCAAATGATACCAATTATTATTTATAACCTTATAATTTTTTTTATAATTACCAATTAGCTTATGATAATAATATCATTACTTTTAGCACTTTTGTCAAGTATTAAGTGGTTTTTTATTACAATCATATTGTCATATGATTAATTATCTTATCATTATCTTATATAATTTTTTTCAATTTTAGTTAGGTTTCTGAGATAGTCATTTGATTACATTTTGATTGACTAGTTCTATTTTTTTAATTTTTTCAATTTTATTTTAGTGTTATGAGATGATTATTTAATTTGATTATCTCAGTGATTTTTTTTTTCAATTTTAGTCAATCTTATGAGATAGTCATTTGATTACCTTCCTTGGATTACCTTCAACTATTTTTTTTTCAATTTTAGTTAGCATTTGGAGAAAGTCATTTGATTACCTTCTAACGATCATTTGATTACTTTCTATTTTTTTTTTCAATTTTAAATACATAGTCATTTGATTATTTGCTAATTACTTTTCTTTGTTAGATTAGCTTTTTATATTGTTTGATTGTCTTTTGATCGTCATTTGATTAGCTTTTATTCTTTGACACGTCTAATTCTTATTTGATATTGATTGTGTTATCTAATTGCTATCGCATATTTATTTATGATGAATTCCACATCTCAAACCATATATATTTTCCATGTAACTCAATAAATAAGTCCAACTATTTCATCAAAATGTACTCAATTTCAATCTGATTGACATTATTATCATGTGATTTCTATATGATTTAGTTTTTAAACACTAAAGGCATTTGATTAAATTAAAACCAATAAAATTTTTGTAGATAAGTTCATTTTCATAATTTTTGGGGATTATTCTTGAATTCACATAAAAACATCTTTTTTTTTTTTAAGCACAATCCAACTTCACTCACAAATTTATTAAGTTTATTTAAAAATTAAAAAACAAGAAACAAAAAATAAAACGTTGTAACCCCACTCCACCTCTTTCATATGCCGTCGATTGATATATTTTGCCTTACCAAAAACAAAATTGTTGCTAGCTTGTTTACCTCCATCCTTCACTCCTGCTTTACTTGGAGTCGGCCATGTTTAGTCGTCAATCTCTCTCTTCATTTTTCTCTTTGTTTTCAATTATAACTGTGATTTGAAATTTTTGAAATTGAAATTGGAAAAAAGAAAATCCAGAAAGAGGAAAGTGAAACAAACAATTTAAATGGAAATTGAATTGGAAAGCTTGATTTGAATTTTTTTTTCAGCTTAAAGAAAGTTTGATTTTTGCAACTGTTGCAAAAAGTGAAGAATAAGAAAGGGAGCAGGACGAGCGCAAAAAGGAAAAGAAATGAGGTAGTTTTGGAATTTAAAAGATTAAATTTAACATGATTAAAAATGAATTCAATTTGATTAAACTTTTTAGTGATAAGAAAATAATTTAACCAAATAGTAATTGGCCGAGATAGTACCTATAACACAAATAATTTAACCAATCTTCAGATCTATTTTAAGAAAATGCATATAAAATGTGGTCAAAGGCAAATGTTGAAGTAGGGAGACATGTATGAAGAGATGATGTAAGTTGTGTTGATATTTTGCATCTCTTTGACTATATAAATTAAATGGGGAACTTTATTGCAGTAATCAAATTAAACTCAAAATCATGAAGTCTTCTTCCCAATTAATCCCTTTTTTTCATGTACTCATTGTTGTTGTATCTTCATCTCCATTATGGGCTTCAGCATTTCCCCATAAACATTAAAACTTTCTTCAATGTCTTTCAGAGCATTCTTCAAAGAATTATCCCATTTCCAAAGTGGTTATACTCCAATCAACTCTTCTTATTCTTCTGTTTTGAACTTCTCTATTCGAAACCTCCGATTCTCAAAGCATGAAACACCAAAGCCACTCCTTATTATCACTCCCTCACATGTTTCCCATATTCAGGCAGCTGTCATATGCTCCAAATCCCATGGCTTACAAATCCGAACTCGTAGCGGCGGCCATGACTACGAGGGTCTTTCTTACGTGCCTATCGCCCATTTATCATCGTTGACCCAATAAATCTCAGGTTCGTTGTTGTTCTCTTTCTTTGTTTTTTATTTTAAGTATAATAAGTTTTAGTATGAGGTATCTTTATTTGATTCCATGTCTATTACTTTTTTTTATTATGAGGGGTACGTGGAAATACATTTCGATATTGCTATTGCTATTGAACTATACTTACTTTGTTCAAGTCTGTTCCTATTTGTTTGCTTGTTTTGTTAGTGTAACAAGTGTAGAAATGGAATTTTGCATGTTAACTACGGATGAGCTATACTTATTTTGACTTAGGTTTGTTTATGTATATAAGTAACTAGATCTTACATGTCTAACTAATTAAGTTCTATGTTCACTTTGAGTCAGATCCATTTCTATTGACGTTGTAAACAACACTGCATGGGTTGAGTCAGGTGCAACTCTAGGCGAACTTTACTGTAGAATTGGTGAGAAAAGTCGAACCTTGGCATTTCCAGCGGGTGTTTGTCCAACAGTTGGCGTCGGTGGGCATTTCA
>JBBPDI010088887.1:0-28479 GCA_037974545.1 Cucumis variabilis
CAATTCGGTGGTTTGCAGATTCAGAGATATCAACAAAAGTAAGTTTTCTGTATCTCTTAAATAAAAAGCATGCTTAGTTTTATTTAGAATTTTGATTCTAAAATTTTGTCAATGTACGGGTATTTTAATATTTCCAAGTAAATTGAGTAATGGTTCTTTAATTCTTCCGCTGTCATGGGGCTTTTATCCCTTCAGATCTATCGTGCCTGATAACTTGGTCATGACTATATCATGTCTGATCTCAGTCAAGATAGTAGAGCTATGTTCATACCATCCTGCCTGAACTCAGTGGTAGCTGGTTAAGTGGTTAGCAAAGTTCCATACGCTTGATTGTGCACATTAACCATAAAAAATTCGATATATTGAACCATATAATTTTCTTGCTTAAATCCTTTTCATTAAACTCATGCTTTTGCAAATATCTTTCTAAATAGTAAACAATTCTATTTCAAGAAATTTAAAACATACTCATAAATCTCAACAACAATAATAATCTCAAACCTCTTTGAATAAGTAGTAATACGTGCCCAAATCATTCTTAATCTCAAACACTTCGGAAATTTAACATAAATACTTTCTTGTAAATCTTATGTTGTGAATTCATAAATTCATAAATGCTTTGTTAAAACATTTCTAAACTCATGCTTAATAAAACAATTTTGCTCTCAAACATATTTACCACAACATTTCAGAAATTTAGTGATCAAACTTATGCTCAATTATTTTTAGCTCAACTCATACTTTGGTAACTCAACTTAATAAAACAGCATATTCAAACATTCAACCATCAAATCATGCCTTAAATATCAGACTTAATCTCTTGAAAGTAATTTGAGTAAACATATGAATAGTTTGTGTGAATTCTTATTTATACTAATCCTAAATTGGATTAGTCATTTCTTAAGTTACTCATAGGCTGTCAGCTTCCACTTGCCAAAAACTTAAGTCTTTGCATGTCTAAACATCTGGATTCCAACTCCATTGAACACTTAATTCTTAGTGATCTCAATTGGAAATGGCCCGAGATCAACCTAGATCACCATTTAAACCCTTGTTGTCTTCAGTCTCGGGTTGTAAATCCCTGAGATAGTCCAAAATTCCTTCTAATTTCCTCTTTTACCTTCAATCTCAATCGAACTCGTCCTAAGATTACTTGAGATCTCTTTAGTCTTGCTTCTCTACATTCAATCTTGATTGAACTCGACCCCAAGATTGTCTGAGAACTTTCTATAATTCTCTTTGTTCTTCAAATCTTGACTAACAAGCACCAAGATTACCCCAGGATGAACCTTTTGTCTTCAATCTGGCTCGGGATGCCACATGATTGTCCGAGATTCCTTAATAATTTCCTTTCTGCTTTTACTCTCGCCCAACTATTACCTCACGATGGCTCGAGACCCATCCTTAAAACCCTTATGTTTTCCATCTGGGGCTGCCAAAGCCTTGAGATGACCCAAGATTTGCTCTATGTCTTTTCTGTCTTTCAATCTTCATCTGCCATAGCCCCTAGATGCACCGATATTTTGCTTTCTGCTTCCCTCTTGCACCACTTTGATCAAAACGCCTAATCAAACCACCTAAAGCCTTCAAATATTGTCATGGTAACACATCTAAGCCTGATTGCTTAGCTCATTTACTCTAATATCCAAATTTGATTTAAATTTATCTTTTCCTTTACCAAAACTTGACAAGTCTTAAAAGTTTCTTATGAATTTTGAGGTTTTACAGCTTTTTTATACTGAATTTTGTGTTATTGTTTTTATTTATATAATTGTTGCATTTGCAGTTTTGGGCATATGAGATAATTTTCTCTTAGTAGCCTGGTTGGATGTAGAGTTTCTACTGATACGATACCACAATGCATGCACTGAGTTGCTCGTATTCACCTGGGTTGAAGGTGATTCAGGCATAAGCCTTTGATTCGCAAATGGTAAGTCATTTCCTTTTCTTGTATAGTATGTTATAGGACTTTGTTGTTTGCTAAAGGGATTAATAACTAAGGGTTTAAGGTTTACGAATATTAGGGTTTGTAAACTAATATGTTGTCCTCATTGTAATTATTTGGACTTGTATACAGAAGATTGAGTTGAGGCACGAGAAACGTGTGTACATTGGTTAGAATTTTGAAATTCCAATAGTTGAAGGTTACGAGGATAATTTATAAGACCCGTGTTTGGAATAGAAGGGTCAAACTTTTGACTAAGTGTTGAATAGACATTTCGAAAAGAAGCTTGCATTTTCAAGTTTGCAATAAAGTGAGGTGACATGTGAAGGTGTTAGGTGTTTAAAGAATTATTAGGCGTTAGAGTTTATCACGAAATGGAGCCAGGCGAGGAAATGTTTATTCTTGATTAGACAAGGGTTTACGTGTAAGGTTAAGAGCTAAGTATAATCAAGTGAAAGATTAAGCTTACACATGTAACTCCTTAAGTAGGAGCTAGCAATCGTTTAGGAGCTTAACGATGACTAATCCAATTTAGGATTAGTATTAATAGAGGAAGATGAAAGAATGTTAAGAAGGGTTACTCTGTGATTTTGTAAAGAACGTTATGTGTTAAGCTACTGTTAGGCGAGAAGAAGAAGTGTCCAGTTCAATGTATTTTGAAGAAAGGTTCTAGGCAATGAATGACATTCTAAAGTGTTTATATATTTTAAAGCTTTCTTCTATGCCTCTTGTTGATTATATTTGTAATGATGTTCCTTAGAATGTTTATAAATTGTTTTCAAATGAAAACTTGTGTTATATTTAAAGTAAGTTTTATGTGTTCACGTGAATGTGAAATTGTTTTCAAACTATTATAATTAGAGGACTTGTTGTATGTTGAAAGTCCGAGAGTTTGTTAAGATTTTATAGTGTTCTAATTATCTTTTTTTTTTTTAGGTTCTTGGCTTATAAATAAATGTTCCTGTATCATTATGAAAGATAGAAAAATAATAAGAAAAT
The DNA here is from genome assembly GCA_037974545.1 of Cucumis variabilis. NCBI lineage: Eukaryota > Viridiplantae > Streptophyta > Magnoliopsida > Cucurbitales > Cucurbitaceae > Cucumis > Cucumis variabilis. The sequence goes on from JBBPDI010088887.1 coordinate 2,945, forward strand.
AGCATTGTGGTTTTTCTCCCTGTTCTAGAGTTTTCACGTAAATTTGTTTGTTTATTATCTTTTCTTTTTTCAATATGGTATCAAAGCAAGGTGTCGATGAAACCCTAGCTATCATCCCGAGGTTGGACATCTCAAAATCTACTTAACTTTTGAAGTTTGAGGTTTTTGACACACTCCAACCCTAACGTGACAACCTCTTCTTTTTCGAATATAACTCACTAGCAACTAGATGGTCTTCGACAATAGATTGTGCAAATTGAGGCTAACTTAAAGGCAACATCCAATACTCCTAGTCGTGGTCTTCATACATCTTTACCTGTGTATTCTAAAAATCTGTTAACCTCGTTCCCCTCTCTATCCTCTACTTATGTGACTAATAAAATGGCATAGTCTACATGATATTTTTTAGGAGAAAATTGATCGACAATAACTATTTCTCATAGTCTCAATTAGTGAAAATGGTTATTGAAAGGCCACATAAATTTAGTTTTTTGATAAGGAAAATACCTCGTCCTCCGCCTGGAGACCCTCAAGAACGGTACTAGAAAGGAGAGGATTCTCTTCTTCAATCCACATTAATCAATAGCATGGAGCCACAGATTGACAAACCTTTACTTATGTACTTAGTTGTTGTCGTTTTTAGATATGTTACTGTTATTTTAGATATGTTTGCTAAGTTGTCATTTTTCTGATGTAATTAGTTGACTTTTGGGTTTTAGTATAAATACCCATAGTTTGTCATTTTTTAAAAATTAATAAAAAATTCAGAGAAGAATTTTTAGTTCAGTTTCGTGTTTTATGTCCAAGAACACAAACACACAAAGACACCAAATTGGTATCAGAGCTTCACCGATGAAGGGAGTTGTGACTGACAGGAACACCTCAAGCAAGGGGAAGGAGGTAGTGCCTGACGAAGAAGAGATCCCACCTCCACGCACTTTGGCTGCCTAATCGATGACCATTAAAGAAAGCATGTTAGAACTTATCAAATGAGTGGGAAATCTTGAAACCAACATGGATCAACTTGCTCACGAGCTTGAAGTAGCATTGACAGCACTTTCCCAACAGCAGGAAATCAGCAATGGCAATGACCAAGAACTCCAACGCAGTGCCAATCGAAATTTTGGCCAATCAAATCGTGTAAACCATCAGAGTTCATCAGAAACGTGCAATGAAGGTGGAAACCACCTTAGAGACAACCAACTACAAGAACCCAATATGGGTCTTCAAGATTTAGAGGCTTCTAAAGAGGAAGAAAAACACTTTTAACCACGCCAAAGAGAAAGAAGAGATGACCGATGATAGAGAATGTTCAGATTTCAAAACTCAATTTTCAAAAGGGGCAGATATAGAGGAGATGACTATCTTGAAGACCATTTTCATCTTACCTGATATAGAGAAATAAGGAGAAGAGAAAATTTCTTGCAAGATTTAAAGATGAAGGTTGATTTGCCAAAATTTAGTGGCAAATTGGATGTAAAAGTATTTCTTGACTGGGCTAAAAATGTGGAGAGCTTCTTTGAGTATATGGAGACAGTCGAAGACAAGAAAGTCAAGGTGGTCACGTTGAAGCTCAAATCTGGTGCATCGACTTAGTGAGATTAAATCCAAGTCAATCGACGTTTAATTGGAAAGACATCCATAAGGAGCTGGCCAAGAATGCTCAAGATGATGAAAGAATTACTTTTTATCTGCAAATTTTGAACAAATTCTTTATCAACAATATCAGCGATGCCGCTAAGGTAATAGAAAAGTGGCAGAATATGCTGAAGAATTCCACTGTCTAAGTGCAAGAACCCAAACGAACGAGAGTGAGAATTATCAAACAGCCAGATTTGTTGATGGTCTCAGACATACATGAACAACTAGATTTGCAGCCCATAGCCACGTTACCGACTACTATTTCAATGGCTTTTAAAGATGAAATGAAGCTAGAAAAATGATAAAAAAAATAGTGACACCAAGAAGAACCAGTGAGATAAGGCATTCACTCCATACCAATAAAAGAATTATGACAATACCAAGCAAGTTTAAGGCTTCGGTACATCAAAGGCGAAAGAAGAATAACCTTCCAAAACAAACCAAAGCCCAGGAACTTAAGAACTCTCTAACAAGAAGAGTGGTTCAACCAACTACCTAAAACTGAATTTGGGATTTTGCTACCAGTGCAACCAAAAGGGACACTTATCTAATTAATGCCCAGAACGAAAAATGGTAGCATATGTTGAGGAAGAAGGAAGCCAAGAAGATGAGGTAGAACCTAATTTTGAGGAGGAAATAAATGAGTTGGAACCAGATGAAGAGGAACACCTATCTTGTGTGATACAAGGAATTCTCCTAACACCAAAGACAGAGACTCACCCTCAACGATACTTGTTATTCTGTATATGCTACACAATTAACAGTAAAATTTGTAATGTCAAATTGATAGCGGAAGTAGCGAGAACATTGTCTCCTCAAAACTTGTTCAAGCGCTCAACCTCAAACTTGACCCACGTTCACATCCATACAAAGTGAGTTGGATCAAGAAAAGTGGCAAAGCATAAATAAGTTCAACTTGTACCATTCCTTTTTCTATTGGTAATTTTTATAAAGATCAAATTATTTACAATGTTCTTAACATGGATATTTATCGTGTATTGTTAGGACATCCTTTGAAATATGATCTACAACATTACATCGAGGAAGAGATATACTTACAAATTCACTTGGATGGGTAAAAAGTGAAGCTCTTACCTTCTACGAGCCCAACAGAAAGATTAGCGTCCAAGAGTAAGAAAGAAGTCAAGAAGCAACTTTGTTACATACAAAAAAGTGGAAGAATCATTGATAAGGAGGATAAGCAGGTGTGGGCTTTGATAGTTAAACATCAAGCCTCAAGTCCATCCTTGCAAGAAGACAATCAAGAGATTAAAAGATTGGTAGAAGAATTCCATCAAGTGTTGAAAAATTCAAATGACTTGCCTCCACTTTAGGATATCCCACACAACGTCGATCTCATTCCTGGTTACACTCTTCCAAATTTGCCTCATTATAGAATGAGCCCAAAAAGGTATGAGATTCTTCAAGAACAAGTTAGTGAGCTCCTAGAAAAAGGACACATAAGACCAAGTTTGAGTCCTTGCATCGTTGTTCCTGTCTTTCTAACCTATAAGAAAGACGGTTCATGGAGGACGTGTGTGGATAGTCACACCATCAATAAGATTACAATTAAATACCGTTTTCCCATTCCAAGAATTTCCGATCTCTTTGATCAAGTAAATTTTTTCTCCAATATCAACTTAAAGAGTGGATATCATCAAATTCGAATCCGACCCGAAGATGAGTGGAAAGCGGCATTCAAGACCAATAGTGGCCTCTTTAAATGGTTGGTAATGCCATTCAGACTATCTAACGCATCTATCATGTTTATGAGGTTACTCAGGTTATATATCCTTACCTTAATAAATTCCTAGTAGTTTATTTTGATGACATTTTAGTATATAGCAACACTTATGATGAACACTTATCTCATTTGCATAAACTTTTTAAAACACTCCAAGAAAATAAGCTTAACATTAGTTTCAAAAGTGTTCTTTTGTTGTTAAAGAAATATACTTCCTAGGTTTTCTCATAACTGAGTTTGGAATTTTCGTAGAGCCTAACAGGATAAAAGCAATAAAAGATTGGCCACAACCAAGAACATTAAAAGAATTGCATAGTTTCCTTAGGCTTGCTTCTTTTTATAGAAAATTTATAAAAAAAATTAGCACTATTACATCTCTATTAACAAAATGTTTAAAGAAAGGAAAATTTTCGTGGACTAACTCTCCAACACTCGTTCTTGCCTACCAAGTTTCACACAACCATTTGGAGTTATCGTTGATGCGTGTGGAAATAGAGAAGGTGCAGTCTTATGCCAACACACTCACCCTATTGAATACTTTAGTGAAAAGTTAAGTGAGGCAAGACAAAAATGGAGCACCTATGAACAAAACCTATACTCTTTGGTAAGAGCTTTAAAGGTTTGGAAACACTATCTTTTAGGACAAGAATTTATTCTATTCTTTGATCATTTATCGCTCAAGTATTTGCAAACATAAAAAAACATTAGTAGACTGCATGCTAGGTGACTTTCTTTTATTCAACGTTTTAACTTTGTGATAAAACATAAGGCTGATAGTACCAATGTAGTAGTGGATGCCCTTAGTAGGAAAGCCAAGCTACTTACTATTCTAAAAACTCAAGTAATTGCATTTGATTCCTTGCCTACTCTTTATAATGATGACCTTGATTTTGGTCAAATTTAGTCTTTTTATGTTGATCATGTCAATTGTAATGACTTCTGTTTAACTAACGATTTTCTTTTGAAGAATAATCTTCATTGCATCCCTAGAACATCTCTTTGTGAAGCCTTAATTAAAGAGCTTCATAGTAATGGTCTTGTGAGGCATTTTGACATAGACAAAACTTATTAATTGTTGAGTGATAGGTTTTATTGGCCTCAACTTCGTCGAAACGTTACAAAGACTATTAAGCATTGTTTTACGTGTTAAACTGCCAAAGGACAACGACAGAATACCAGACTATATACACCTTTACACCTGAAGGCATTTGGGAAGACTTCCATGGATTTTATCTTAGGCCTTCCAAAACCTCAAAGGGGGTATGATTCTATTCTTGTTATAGTTGATTGATTTACCAAAATGTCTCACTTCGTACCTTGTAGGAAAACATCGGATGTCGTTTATATTGATAATTTGTTTTTTAAAGAAGTGATACATTTTCATGGAATTCCCAAGTCAATAGTTTCTGACTGTGATGTCAAGTTCCTAAGTCATTTTTTAAAGACAATTAAGAAAATATTCAACACAACTCTTAAGTTTAGCACCACTAGTCACTCCAAAACCAATGTGCAAATTAAAGTTACTAACAGGATGCTTGCCAACCTAATAAGGTGCATTGGAGGAGATAAACCTAAGTGATAAGTCCTTATTCTAGCCCAAGCATAATTTACATATAATCATATGAAGAACCGAACAATAGAGAAGTCTTCATTTAAAATTGTGTATACTAAGTTACCTAGACTAACTATTGATCTTACTAATATACCTTCCAATGTTGATCTTAGCTCCAAAGCTGAAAATATGGCGGAAAGAATAGCAAAACTTCATAAGGACGTAATCGCCCAAATTGAGAAGATGAACAAAGCTTACAAAAGTCAAGTTGATAAGCATCTAAGATTTAAAGAATTCAAGGAAGGAGATTTAGTAATGATACATCTCTGAAATGCAAGACTACCGGCTGGAAAATACAAGAAACTACCACCAAAGGAAATAAAACCCTATCCAATAATTAAGAGATTTGAAGATAATGCGTACAAGATTGATCTCCCCGATCACATACACATCAACCCTATCTTCAATTTAGCTAATATATTCAAGTATATCCCACTCGATCTACATCTTTCAACCTAAATTCGAGGATGAGTTCATTTTTCTTAGGAGGAGGAATTTGATGTAATAATTGTTATTGGTTATATTATTAGTTTTGTCTTAATAACCCAAATCCAATAAACTAACATCCTAAGTTGTTTAATGAGTCTTGAACAGTATGTAGAGATATATAAGGATCAACATTCAAGATCAGCTGAAAGGGTCTATAGTATAGGTATAAGGCTGGGTACCTTATCCTGCTAACACTATGGATACAGTTCACTTTGTATTTGATAAAAACGCAATGATCCAACATATTTGTGTAGTTGACATGCAAGTGCAGGTATCCTATGAAATGAGATTGCATAATATCGGACCGCGAAATGATAACCACTAAATGTAATTCTGTTAACTAGTTAGGTTTCTATTTCACTGGGTTGACGTAGGTAACTTAGTTTTAATCTTGAGTGTATTATGAACTCCTGTTTGCAAGGGATTATCCTTTGATTTGTACAGGTGAGAGTAGCTAGATCTTCGACCCAATAAGCTTATCATTTTGGGGATAAGACTGAGTGGAGAGCTGGAAACATAATTACATAAGATGGAATTCACTCCTTCCTTACTTTAGGGTAAGTAGATGAGTGTTCCCTTAAATGGTATCTCCAGGTCTTAAGCAAAAGGCCCTACTCTCTCTATGACATGAGAGAGGTTTTTGTTCATTGGTAGGACCATAAACAGGTTGTTCATTAGAGGTGCACTGGTATTTAAGGATTAGAGGTAATCTAGGGGTAAAATGGTAAATTGACCCAGTTGGTGTTACAAACACTCGTGAAGGATTAACTTACTGTTATTGGTGTATATTTATGAACACATAAATATATCTACAGTGAGAAGTGTTCAGCTTTGAGTCTTTAGTGGAGTGTACACACAGTTAACGAATCTTGATTAATGTGGTTAATGAGTTTAGTCAATTAATCTCATATCGTTGTAGCTTCTGATCTGTAGGTCCATTAGGTCCACTTCCTAGCTTGTAAAAGGTAATGAAATTTATTCATATTGATTGTAATTTGAAATGTTCAAATTTACTGTGGGGATTAGTTTAATGTATAGTGATATATTATAATATAAAGTTTATCGAACTTTATAGTATAAGTTTAATTTTGGATATGATTCAAAATTAATAAGAGATAAAATATTAATTTAATGTGAATTGGATTTATATTAAAATTATTAGTTATGAGATAAACTTATATTTAAATATGATTCAAATTTCATTTAAGTTAAATATAAGATATTTAATTTAGCTATTAATTAATTATAGAATCAATTAATAGTTTAGTTTTATTTAATTAAATTTGATTTAATTAAATCTATAAGATATTGGAGAGATATTCATTCAAATAAGATTTGAATGAAATATTAATTAAATATAATTTAATTATTTATATTAATTTAAATCTATAAGATATTGGAGAGATGTTCATTCAAACAAGATTTGAATGAAATATTAATTAAATATGATTTAATTAATTACATTAATAAAATCTATAAGATAATTGAGAGATATTCATTTAAATAAGATTTGAATGAAATATTAATTAATATGATTTAATTAATTATTAACTAATTGATTAATTGTTAATTAATAGTAGATTTGATAATAGAATCTCATGATTCTCTCCTACTCCTTTTTCTATTCCAAGAAGGAAATAGAGTTATAAATATCTAGAAGAAAACAGTTTTCTTTAACGAATTCATCAAGAAAAGAAAGTCAAGGCTTTTACTCAGAAAAAAGAAAAGAGTTTCTCTTAACTACCTCTAAACTTTTTCAATCCCAATTGGTTCCCATAAACCAATCTCATCCTAGAGGATAGAAAGGTCTTCGACAAGTGGTGTCCCAATTTGGTGGTTTGCAGATTCAGAGACGTCAAGAAAAGTAAGTTCCCTATATTATTTTTTTAGAATTGTGATTCTAAATTTTTTGCCAATGTACTGGTATTTTAAGATTCCCAATTTAATTTGAGGAATGGTTCTGTAAAAATTTTCGCTGTCATAGAGCTTTTATCCCTTTAAAAATGCCTCCCGCATGTATACTCTACGGAAACAAGTTTATGAATGCAAGCAAATGACCATGGATGTTACATCCATTTGACCTCCATTAGGGAGGAAATCGATCTCTGGCCCAGTATACGTCCATAAACTATATCAAACTTTGAGTTAAGACTAGTAAGAAAATCATAAATTCTGTTAATCTCTTCAACTCTAGAATATTGTACACTATCACTGACTGCTCGAGACTAGTTCTCTACATAGATCCATTTCTTGCCAGATAACTGGGAGTTTGGTTTGATAAATTTATCACCTTTGTCAAGTCTCAAGGGTACACTCAGGGGCATTCTAATCATACTTTATTCACAAGAGTCTCCAAGTCTGGAAAACTATAGTTTTGATAGTTTATGTTGATGGCATTATTCCATTTGGTGATGACGCCGATGAAATCCTTCAGTTAAAAAGAAAGATAGGGGGGTGAGTTTGAAATTAAATACTTGGAGAATGTGAAATACTACCTTGGGATGAAAATTGCTAGATCTAGAGAGGGCATCTCTATATCCTAGAGGAAATACACCATTGATTTGTTAACCGAGACAGGTATGTTAGGATTTTGTCCCATTGATACACCTATTGCGCCTAATGCTAAACTCAGAGATACAAGCGACAAAGTTCTGTTTGACAAAGAACAGTATCAACGCTTAGTGGGTAAATTGATTTATTTATCTCATACTAGACATGACATCTCATATGCTTTGAGTACTATTAGTCAGTTCATGCAGACTACTTATGAAGAACACATTGAAGTAGTAAACAGAATCCTAAGGTATTTAAAAACAACTTCTGGTAAGGGATTGCGGTTCAGCAAAACTGACAAAAGGTGTATTGAGGCATATATAGATTCCGATTGGGTAGGGTCTATTGTTGATAGAAAATCTACCTCTGGGTACTCTACTTTTGTATGGTGCAATCTCATTACTTGGAGAAGCAAGAAGCAAGGGGTTATTGCCAGAAGTAGTTTTGAAGCTGAATACAGGGCCATGAGATTGGAAATCTGTGAGGAAATTTGGCTTCGAAAGGTGTTAATCTTCACCAGAACTATAAGATGCATATGAAACTTTTCTGCGATAATAAGGTGGCTATCAACATTGCTAATAACTCAGTTCAACATGACAGAACTAAACATGTAGAGATTAACAGACACTTTATCAAAGAGAGATTGGAAAGTGGCAGCATTTGCATTCCTTACATAACTTCAAGCCAACAAATTGCTAATATTCTTACAAAAGGGCTTCTCAAACAAAGCTTCAAGTCATGTGTTAGCAAGTTAGGTCTTTTTACATCTACAGTCTAACTTGAGAGAGAGTGTTAAAGTCAGCGAACTTGTGGTATGTTGAAAACTCGAGAGTTTGTTAAGATTTTATAATGCTCTAATTATATCTTTTATTATTTTTATTTTTGCTTCTCCAGCCTATAAATAAATGTTCTCTGTATGATTATGAAAGATAGAAAAATAATAAGAAAATAACATCGTGGTTTTTCTCCCTGTTCTAGGATTTTCACGTAAAATTATTTGTTTCTTCTCTTTTCTTCTTTCAATACAAACCATTAGTCTTATCCCAATCAATGAGCTAACTATTATGTACACATCAGGAGTAAAGGTAGCCATGTAGAAAAGGATTGCATGGCGGAGTTAAGCTGACCAATAGGTAAAAAGAGAGAATTGCGTTTGGTGGCCTAAGCAACAAGAAATGAACCAAAAAATTCCCAAATGATGTTGATAAAAAGGACATCATAGTAGTCTAAACGCGAGATGCTGAGTCTTGGCGTAATGAATGGTTCATATTTTCGGTGAAAGGGACATGTTAGAATGAGTATTTATGCGATCTAATGTGTATGTGAAATGAGGTGAGGACCTTGCTTTAATTAATGATTATGTTTATGAAACGTGTTTCCTAAATGGTTTTCATAAAATCTCATTCACTAAGTCTTTGACAAGGCGTTAAGGCCATATAAGAAGGGATGGGACGGTTGTTAGGCGAGGAAGCTTTGCAAGGCGTTTAGCTTAAGTTGTTTAATTTTGAATCAAGAATGTATATAAATTGTGTTGAAGACAGCATGGTTAAATTTAATTAAAGAAATTATTTCTCTTATTCTATGGTGTTAAGTTGCATTATAAGGCTGAAAGTGAGGATTTCAATTAAAGTTGTAAAGTTATCAAACGATTAAGCAAAGCTTAAGGACTTAAGCGAGTGTTCTAGCATTTCGCTTTAGAGGCTCTAAGATTTCTTGGGGTTACGTCGTGTGTTGCATTGCACGTTTTTGGACGTGTGCAGGGTGGGGCATGACATAATCCACCTACGAATGTCGTTTATGCTCTTTCTCGTGTCGAGCCTCCCCTTGCTTGTGACATTTGTTATATGCCTCCAAGCAACCATAGCGACCTCCCGCATTCACAGAGTAAATAGTGATAGAAGCATTTGTTCCTCCGCACAAGAATACTAGAACTTATAATAGAGCCCTTAAGGTTGTTCAGCGATAACCACAACAATCTATTGGAGCTAGAGCAACGTGTGATTACAATCGGTATTTACGTTTTAAGCTTCCCTTACCCAAGCAAGAAAAGTGAAGAGGCTGCTGAAAGAAGGTGAGATGTTGCGCTAGGCATTAAGAGCTGCAGTGAGGCGTTGGAATTTAGGAGTTTAGTTTAGTAGCTATTGAAATATTACCTTGTATTTGTATCAAGTTTGTTAAGAGGGAATAAAGTTGTTAAGTTCTTTCAAGCTTTAACTTGTTACACTTTCAAATTACAGAGAATATCTCATTTAAGCAAAAGCTTAAGTTCAAAGAGTGGGTGTTATGGCGCTTCATTTATAAGGGTTAGAGCTGTCCAAGTTACATTCACACTTGGAACGCGAGGGACACATTCTGAGTATGGGCGTGACAGTATGGTTTTTCTTCATTAAGAAGAAGTTGATGCCCACACATCATGACAGCACCATCTTGCTTGATTACGTGATGCCTATCTATTGCATCGAGAAGAAGATTCTAGTAAATGTTGGCACTCTTATACAAGATCATATCCTTTCTTGGATGGAAGGACCCAGAGGCACCATGCCATTCCCAACCATGGTGGAGAAGTTCTATCTTAAAGTGATTCCTGCACTTAAAGACCTACCCTAAATGCCTATCCCATGCAACCTATGTTCTAACGTAACTCTTAATTGCACCATTACTCTCTTATAGAACAAAAAGAAAGAAGGGTGTTTGAAATGTCATGTCTCCCACCCTGAACGCATCTCTCCCTCATGGTCCAAGGCGCGAACGCGACTTGGGAAACTTTAACGCCTCTAACAAGGCACCAGAACACTCGATTTTAAACTTAGTTTTTACTGAAACATAAATGAGAAAATGTTTTGTGATATGAGAATGTAACACTTAAAGACATAAACATCTCTATTCATTCCTTAACCAACATCATACATTTATAAGAAAAATACTTTTAAACTTAAAGTTGCTAAACTTAAAATCCAATGCCTTGTTCAACTCTTAACGTCGAGCACAACGCAGCAGCTCGCCTTCACAACATGGCCTTCTTGCTTTGCTTACTTGGAGAAGGAGAAACTTAAAACGTAAGTCTTACGCTTAATGAGTGATATTCTAGGAAATCCATTAAAGAGTACAAGTACATGGATAAATTCGTTTTCCAAGATCAAGTTCACAATGCCTCATCTTGCGCTAAAAATAATAAACACCACATTAGCCTTTTACTTATTCCTTTCACTTAGACATTGAACCATTTTCATGCATAAACTACTGTGATGACTCGTATCATCATAAGCATCCCTTGGAGATTTACATGTTCAATTTCAGTTGCTCAGGTGATTAGCTCGAATGCAGACATTTCAACACATCTGACTACCTTCTCATCGCCATGTAGACCTCTCACACATGGTTGCCTCAACTCTTATGTGCACATAGTAGCTAGCTCATGATAAAAATAAAGCTAATGGTTTACTCGAATACAAGTATCATGAAATTAAATACTTAAACTTGGAAATATACTTTCAAATGTCATACTTTTCTTATAAACATAAACAAGTTTATAAATGCATTTAACTGAACATAACATAATATAACATGACTTTGAAAGAAAGGCATTGAAAATCTCTATTGTTTCTCTTTAGAAGGGTCACTCACAAAAACTATACATTTTCCTCCTAAACCTCTTACTAAAGCTTCTTCTCTTTTCTTCACCCGACGATTCGTTAGCAGAGCTTCAACACTTAAAATTTCCTTATTCATTTGATCTCTTAAAACCTATTTTATACTAATCTTAAACTGGATTAGTCATCTTTAATCTCATCTTAGATTGCCAACTTTTACATAGTGTCTTACACATATAAGTTTAATATCTTCTCTAATCATGCTTAATTTAAACCTGACACATAAGAAGATAATTAATCTAATTTATTTAATCATCCTTTCCTCATCTAGCTCAAAACACTTACTAAACAACTCTTCTTGTGTTATCTTAACTTAGCACATCTCCTAGCCTTACTTTGCATACTTTCCATCCTCGTGTCCTCTAGCCAAAATGCAACCTTCTTTCTCAAAATGCGTCATCCTTATACTTGGTTTCCTTTACTTCAGAACATGCAATACTTATACTTAGTTATTTTTATAGCTTCCTTCTTCACCTCTTTTCTTCAGAACATAGGTTTTAAATGAAAAAACTGAATCAAGAGCTAGGCCAGGAAGAGGAAGAAGAGACCCCACCCATTCCACCCATCAAAAAGTGTAAGGCTCAAGATAGCATGTTTGGATCGCAACGAAAAGAAAACAATGAAACCAAATGCGACCATGAACCTATCAACTTTAGCCATCCTACCTCCTTCAAGGCTCTTCAAATCGCCCAATCCTTCCAAAATCTAAGTCTCCCTCGTCTCCCAAAATCCAAAAATAGCCTCTTAAAGTCCAAACCATCCCTTAAAAAATCCAAAGTCCACCTCTCACAATCCAATCCTTAAAATTCAAAAATTACCCAGAAAGATGATCCCATGTTGTCGATCATCTTATCTCCCTTCCATGATCCACTTACCGTAACCACCGTAATCATCCTTACCTTGCCACCACCCACATCACGCCTAACTTGAACCACCTATTACCTAATTAATGAGAGGTAGAAGAAGAAGAGGAATTATTTGATCATTTGGAAGATACACAATGCCACGCTCCTCCTCATATCATCAACATCATTGAGAAAGACAGTGTACCTACTACACAGAGTTCTATCGAATCGCCTGCTCGAAGAAAATCTAAAGAACAAGTTGATGACTCACACTCATCAAAGGCAAAGTTATCGCCTCTAATGTAGCGAGCGAGACTAGTTTCGTAAGTTACCTCACAATGCAAACCAGCTTGCTATCGTGGCAAGCGACAAAGAAGAAGATTTGTTCGAGTGTATTGGTTCCACAATTTACCAACCAGTGTAGATAATAACGATGAAATTGCGGTTTACCAACAAGAAATTAATTAAAATTCATAAAGATCTCCTCATGCACTCTCACGCGATGACATTAGCGAATTACGTAGCGAGATCACAAATTTTTGTAGTCTACTCCACAGCATAGACAACAACGTTGTTACCTTACACCACTAGCATGAAGTGATGGAACAAAGACTTCACATTCTTCTATCACAACAGAAGGCATTAACCTCAAAAGTTTCTTCTCTCACCACAATAGTCATTTCACAAACCAATGTGCAAAGCGACATGATGAGGAGAATTTCAGTATGGCATGACCAAAAGTTCCAAACTATCATGGATTACATTTACGTGGTATGTGTACTTGGATTGAAAGTTGAGAGACCAAAGTAATTGATTTTAAAAATTTAGAAAGTAAAATAGTCTTTTGAAACAAAATAGAACAAACATGAAAGTAGATGAAAAAATAATATAAATAAAAAAAATAACATTTAAGAGTTTTTTATTTTATATTTTCATTTTTGGTATTATCAAGTGACTAATATGAAGTAACACAATATTGAAACTTTAGGCTTTTGTTAAAAAAACTAAAGTTATGTAAAAGTTTTCTTAAAACTTTTAAAATAAAATTACAATTTTATTAGCAAATAAGCTTGAATAGCTCAATTGGTTAGAGTGTGTGGCTGTTAACCACAAGGTTAGAGGTTCAAGCCCAAGCCCTCCTTCTAGCGTTAGTACTTTTTATTTTACCTTTTCTTTTAGATCAATTTCTATATGGGATTGGCCTTTTGGGCGAACTTGATGACATGATCCAAATACAACCATATATTAAAGTTGGTCTAAGTTTAAACTTTGTGAAGCCTTTTAAAAGTAAAGTTTTTTGGGCTAACTAGAAAATAACGCTTTTAAAATTGTCATTTGAAAAAAATACAAACCTACTGATAACTTGTAGAAATACAAGTTATTACGACATTTTAGGTAGAATAATGTAGCAATTAGGAGGTATAAAGGAAGATAATGTGTGATTAATTAGGTTGAAATAGAACAAAGACGTTATCAAGTACCAAAAGAAATAAATGTCTATTTTCACGATCTTGATTTTAATGAAAAATATGAAGCAAGCCGAAGGAGTACATTAGGTGACCTATGCATGCATATCAACTAATCAGGCGATGAAGAAATTAACACTAGGCAATATGAATCGCTAGAAGTCAGAGGTGGTTGGTGAGAATGCTAGATAAAAAAGGAAAAAATGTCGTGGTGCTGCATAACAATCATCATAAGTCATGATATGTGATTGGTGGTTGTTGTTGAGGCTTTGTTTCTCTTCAACAACCGGGACTTAGTGTTAGTAAATGGTGAATAAAAATTATATTCAATCTAGGTGATATATCATTGAATATGTTCACTACATGCGAGTTGCACACTATGTCTCTCCACATCATGTGACATCTAAGTCTTCATTGAGTACAAGTTTTCCTACTGCTTGTCCAAATGCTAGCGAAACAGTAGGTTTACCTAGATGATCTAGGGTCGAACATAGAAAATTGATTTAAGATGTTATTTTTAGAAATTACTTATCATCTAGGCGGTATAAAAGAATTAAAGAATAACGAATGATATAAAAGAAATATAGGAACAAACTACCACTAAATATCTACGCCTAGAGATTCTGTAAGTGGGACTATAGATGGCGAGATGGAAATGTGAACTAACTTGTATGCGAGAAAGAGCGAAGGAATGTCTATGCATTGTAATGCGATTAAGTAACGTGACAATCTTGATGCGATATATCTCGCTCAACCAACTTATAATTAAGGCTTGATCCTCTCAAAGTCATTAAACACCACACATGGTCACCTCTCGAGATCCATATGATTAAGTGTGTTTGAGAGAGAGATATATAGAAGATTTCACTTATAAAATGTATAGAGCTTCGCAATTAAGGACAACAACTTCTTGACGCCTAATGTCTACACTTGTTCACCTCTCAGGATACAAATGATGGAAGTTATCTCGCTAAGGTAGAGTTTGTTGCCAAACTCCCTCTTGCGTGTATTAGCCTAATACTTACTACTTGTCCTCTCGGGTAGTTGACGATTGACGTTGGCCAAGCGATGAACATATCTCAACTAATGCAATAAGAATTATAAGCTAGACTTCTTATCAAGAACTTATCCCTAACTTAAACTACTAATAACACATTGATGAGTGAAAAGTAAATAAGTGTTGGATTGAAAAGGTATAAACATGTAATATATTAAAGAACATATATTACAAAATAAAAATACAAAAATGGCAAGAGAGGAGAGTGGAAAATAACTCTGAGTTCTTTCCAATTTTCTTTTTTACCTTCAATCTCGACCGAACTCATCCCCGAGATGGCTCGAGATCTCTTTAGACTTGCTTCTCTACATTCAATCTCGGTCAAACTCAGTACTAAGATTGTCTGAGATTTCTCTAATTTTCTTTTTGTTCTTCTAATCTTGGTCGAACTAGCATCGAGGTGGCCCCATGATTACACTTCTTAAGCATTCTATTCTTCATCTCGATCAAACAAGCACCAAGATTGTCCTAGGATTACTCTTCTGATTCAACCTTTCCCGTGATTCCACATGACTCCCCAAGATTCAACTATAAAAAAACATTATGCCTTTCCTCTTGGTCAAGTAAGATCGAGTTTAAACACTTCTATCCTGAGATTACCTTTCCAAGGTACTTACTTTGGCTACCCACACAAGCCTTAACAATCTACCAATATCCAAAACGCCTAATACTCAAACCATTGACACTTAGCCAAATTTTCCTCTTATTTCAATAACCGTGACATGCTTTTAATGACACATTTGAGTCTCCTTTTAATCTTAACTCTAAACAACACTTATTCTTTCAAATCCTTAAAAAAAATACTTAAGTTACTCTAAGATCTGAGGTTTACAAGTACCAATTGAGTTAAACTATTGTTGGCATCAAGTGATGTTATAGCAAGGGAAGAGATTAAGGACAACGAAAGAGCTAATCAACACTTCATTTAGAGTTGACTATGGTTGTTTTTAATATGATTTGATAAAATGTGAGGCTTATGCCATTGATAAAAACAAGTGATTATAAACTAAACACTATATTTCATGTTTAAAATGAAATTATAATAAAAATAATGATAAGGTAAAATTAAAAAACAAGAATTGTTGATGAAAAACAAGATATATATGTATCATTCTTCCAGTTTAAAATGAAATTTTATTAAAAATAATGATAAAAATATTTATAAATTGTTTAGAAAAGAAAATTATAATAATGATATTGATAAAACAATCTTGAAATAGAAAATTATAATAAAGATATTGATAAAACAATCTTGAAATGGAATGATTTAGTTAGTATTGACATTAAAAAGATTATGAAAAGTATATCATATGAGATTTTGAAACTCAAATTAAAACATAAAGATAGAAAATTCTTTAGATATGAATTCAAGGAATTTTCAAACCAAAAATTGAAATTAATGCCAAAATATATGCATGAAAAAAGTTGAAATTCATTCATGCTAGATATCTGAAGCCAACTAAAACAACCAAAATTGTCTATTCCAACAAATTAATTACAGCATAGTAATGAAACTTTTGGTTTAATTACGGTGTAATTAAAGGTGTTGTCAAGGGTGACAGAAAAATCTCTAGATGATCAATGGGCACTCGAGGGAACAACTTCTTCTTTTCCTGAGTATGAAAACGAGTGTCAAAGATGCATGATCGGTAACCTCATATATTTTCATACTTTTTGCTGCAAGGTTAATTTGTTATGGTCATATTTTCGTCAATACAATTTCTTCGTTTTAACTAAATGACCACTTGTTGTTGCACTTCGCCCTTTACCTCGCTTGAGGTACAGTATCTCGCGTAGTCAAGTCGCGTACTGATTATCTCACCAAGTGGAAAAAACGCTTAGTGGTCAGAACGCAAAGCCAGAAAATAAGGATTGGTTAAAGAAATACCTAAATTGTGGATCACGCTCTCTTTAAGGCATTTTGCGACTCAGCTCCTTTGTGCAAACAAAATTATAGCCTCATCGTCCCTAGGATAAAACAATCTTTGTTCTTCAATTGATTGCACCGAAATCAATTGAAATCTCAACACTCAGATAAACACTCACAATTGCTCGGAAAACTTAAAGAAGAAATTTTAGAGAGTGTAAATCTTGCTTAAGAAAATTTCTCGTGCGTGTTATGAAAGAATGAAGAGAGTGTATATATAGTGTGAGGAAAACAATAGACCATTGGAAATTAATTTTGAGAAATTAATTTGTAACCTTTTATTTATGGAGGGATTATGTTGACTTATTAAATATTAAACAATAATAAAACGTTTGATTCTTTTTAATCATGTAATAAAGATCATGATTTTAATATGTCTCATCATGTTTGACCATCTCACCTAGGATGTCAACATATGCGATGAGATGTTTTAACTTTTCGCATAGCTATCTCGCATAGCTCATGTTATTGCATAGTCGTGATCAATATTATATAGTTGAAAACTAAAACACGAAACACTCTCAAGTTATCGCATAGCTTGGTTTTCTCACATAAATAATTTTTCATTCAACAATCCCCCACTTGAAATTTTTTTACTATCAATTCTCCACTTGAAAATTTTAAAAACATTTTCATCGAACAGTGTCTATTTATATAGTTTTATGCTTAAGTAGAGGTATCTATTGACTTGAGCCTTTACGTAGTGATAATTGTTTAGATTATTGTAAAGTAACTTGTAGTTTTGAACTTTACTTCTAACGCAATTTTACACATAGCATTATTGTAAAGTACCTTGCACGTGTATTCCAGCTTAGTGAATGCTCTAGGAATTTGCCTAAGATTTCATAGGATGCAGCCCTCACTTCCACATTTACAAAGATGAATCTATCAAGAGTACTCCTATCGCTAGGTACCCTACTTGATTTCAAGTATAGATTTTATTAAGAACAAAGTTCAGCCTTCTCATATGCTTTAGGATGTCATGCGAGTCACTGAATCATAAGAATGGAACTCCTAATAATTTAACATGATTCTCGTCATATTACTTGTGATCAGTTATAACCAATTGAACTTGTTTCTTGGGATCTCTAGTCTTTCAAGTTGGGCTTACCTCACAATAATTCAATTTTCAATAGGCTTGAGTACTATTCTTTCTAAGACTTTAAAAACCCTCTCTCTTGCTAGTTCTTTCGTCAAAGAATCATCCAAGTTGTCATCAGACCGTACATAATCCACTATCACTACACCAGGAGTGAGAAATTCTCTAATGGTACTATGCTTACGACGTATTTTTCGTTTCTTACCCTTATAATAGCGGTTCTAAATTTTTGTGATAGCTGAAGTACTATCACAATGGATTTGTATAGTTGGTATCGGTCTTTTCTAGGTGGAAATCTTTGATATCAAGCTTCTAAGACAGCTTGCTTCTTCACTAGTAGTGGCTAGTGTATCATCTCTGACTTCATTGTTGACTAAGCTAAAATTATCTGTTTCTTGGATTTCCAAGCAACAGCTCCTCCTACTATATTAAAAATATAGCCACTTGTAGCCTTTGAGTCATCTGAGAGGGAGTTCCAATCAGCATCGCTGTAACCTTCAAGTATAGCGAGATTTTTTTATAATGTAATCCTAGATTTGGTGTCTTAAGATATCTCATTACTCGCTCTATAGCATTCTTGTGTTCTAGACTAGGTCAAATGGTAAACCTACATAGTAATCCTACAGTATAAGCTATGTCTAGTCTAGTGCAATCAGAAGCATACCTTAGACTACCTATGATACTAGCATACACGGATTGGTTAACACTGCCACTAGTGTTTTTGAATAATTTAACACTAGAGTCATAAGGTGTATAAGCTGGTTTTCTATCGAAGTAGTTATATATAACGACCAAACCCTCCTACTAAGCTGAAGTTATTACCATTTAAATAAATACAGGCTTTTTATTTTTTTTTAAACAAGAAAATACAAAAATTTAATGAAACATTTTAAATATTTAATTAAAATAATAGTAATATATATATATATATATATAAGGAGAGAATAAAATAATTAATGTAAATAATCAAAATAGCTAATTAAAATACCATTTTGGGCCCAAAAAGTAAATAAATAAAATACTTGAAATAATCATGAGTTTTAAAAATTTCTAAATATAAATTACTAGAGTCTAGGTGCGGAAGAAAATTGGAACTATTCCCTATGGCGAACCACGGTCACTTCTTGTCATTCGCCGGCTTGTCTTTACCTCTACCCTTACCTGTAAAAATAAAACATGTAAAAGAATTAGTATAATTTATACTCAGTAAGGGATTCACTAGTAGTCTCACTATTGTCTGTTAACATTCCGTTAGAATCCTATAATAAAGTACCTCTTACTATTGTGCTCTCGAGCGCACGCTATCCAGTGATCTCGAAGGAACACATCTGGACTCTCAGTAAACCTGAAGCAATCACCCTAAAGTAGAGTCGGGTTGTATGTGACTCTGTCGAGTCATACATCAAACTAGCCATACAGGCATAAATAGGTGGTGATCCCAAGGAACACTCATATGGTACGACTCTAACAGGTGGAATTAACAAAACAATATAGCCTAATCATATATATATCATATCATCGATATTCTAACTCAATTAGACATAAATCCAACATGGCACATTTAATCATAGCATGCCTTATTCATACTGCAGATCAATCATAATATGGTTACCGTAGTAACCATTATAAGCTCATCTCAAATAGTCATAATATACCTCCAATCATACTATATCTCCCTTACTAATAGGGAACATACATTCAAAGTAGAGTCTAATAGGAAAATCTCTTACCTGGAGATTTACTAAAATAATAACTTTGTGGTTGACAGTCAAATTCGCAATTACAGTCCTAAACATGAACACATACACAAAATTAATAATTTTGTCAACTATCACTCATCTGTTTATTAATCAGACATCCAACCTTAACCATACTTACCCCAAGACTAAGGTTGAATCCAACACAACCTTGAATGGGAAATTTCACAGTTCCAATCTTCCAACAAAATAATCAACCTTCAAGTAAAAATAACATTCCAACTTAAATCCACAACTCAATTTATTGACTTAGATTATTTGGGATAATAAGTATTGGATGGAAATACCAAACCCATAAAAACTTACCAAACTTCTCCAAAATAAGGCTCCCAAGGTGAATGGCTAAATAACCAATCGAAGGAGAGCTTACGACTTGACTAGGAAGATTGGCTCGGGTCAGTTGGGGATGTGGCTCGGAAATGGCTCATGCAAAGAGAAACAGGAAGGCTCGACTCAGTTGAAGAACTTGGCTCGCGCAGTTGGAAGTATGAAGCGGCTCGTGCGGCTGGAAGGATAGAGCGGCTGAACGGCTCGAAGGATGAAGCGGCTCGCGTAAGAGATGATCGACTTGGGTCTAACTGATGTGCCTCTTTGGCTCAGATGGCTG
The DNA here is from genome assembly GCA_037974545.1 of Cucumis variabilis. NCBI lineage: Eukaryota > Viridiplantae > Streptophyta > Magnoliopsida > Cucurbitales > Cucurbitaceae > Cucumis > Cucumis variabilis. Next base: position 23,392 of record JBBPDI010088887.1, read on the forward strand.
GATAGCACAGCTTCGTCGGTAACAATGTCGTCGAAGGGGAAGCTTGGACGGAGGGAGGCGAGGCTTCGACGGTAAGAACGGTGTGGCTACGACTGATGGATGGAGACGCGAGGTGGAGAGGGAACGCATCACAGTGGCTTCATCGACAATCGTCATTGTGCGGAGGGGTTGCGTCGGTCGTAGGATTCACGGCGGCCAGAGATGCACAGTGAAAAGGGCGGCGGCTAGGGTTTTAACGTGAATGAGAAGAGGAAAAGTGAAGAAGGAACATGAATAGTAAATTCACGTTTTTTGAGATGGTCTTATTTAATAATAATAATAATATTATTAATAAAACAATAATTATTATTATATCTTTTAATTTAATTCCTTTCCCTTTTTACTTTTTCAACAATAACAATCAACCTTTCCTCTCTCCTCAATAACTTAACCCATCAAATACAACTTTTCATTTTTTTTTAATTTTTTCCAAAATATGATACATTTTTTTTAAAAAAAAATTATATTATCCCATAACTAACTGTGGTTTGCCATAGTGGACAGTTTATATTTTTTTTCGCATTTATGTTTTCAATATTTAATTTTTAGAAATTTATTTCAAAACTCATGTTTACTTTTAGATATTTCTTTTTATTTCAAATAGGACCCGAACTAATACTTTTATTTATTATTTTCTTTACATACTTTACTTATAAATAAATATTTAAAGCGTTTCTGTTAAAATTTAGAATTTTTCTTTGATTTTAATTAAAAAGTTTTTATCTGTTTTAGTGGTAATGACCTCAGCTCAGTATAAAGAGTTGGGTCGTTACATCTTTGGTACAATATCGTTTAGATTTGGCTACACGATAGTTTAGATTTAACTATCCAAATTTAAATAATCTAAACGATTTTTTTTCAAGATTCGATCGTTTAAATTTGGCTACACGATCATTTAGATTTGTGGTACACGACAAATCTTTTTTCAAAATTTTTGGTACATGATTGTTTAGATTTGTGGTACATGATCGTTTAGATTTTACTACATAATCGTTTAGATTTGAAACGAATTTTTTTCAAGATTCTTTGATACACGATCGCCAAATCTAAACGATCATGTTTTGAGCTCTAATGATTTTTTCAAAATCTTTTATATTTGGTACATGATCATAAACCAAATAACACTATGAAAAAAAAATGATACAAGATTTTTTATTAATTGAAAAAAATCATTATTTAAAAATAAAAAGAAAAATGATAAAAAAAATAAGAGAAGAAAGATGATGAAAAGGAAAAGAAAAATCGTAGAAGAATAAGAGAAGAAAGATGATGAAAAGGAAGAGCAAACCTGAAATATTTTTAAAAATGCTATGAATATAGACTTTTTGATTTGTTACACAGACCGTAAATATTTTGTCGGTTTGTTATTGTTCACACGAGATTTTAAGAGAGATGTATTTCATGGAATTAAACTTTGTATATTAATTGATATTGTGGATATAGTTTGTATATTTACTCCTTTAATGCTTTCTCTCAAATGCAAATTAAAACCTAGAACTTCTTGATCTTCGATCTTCAGGATGTTGTAGTTGCAAGTCGATTTGAGCTTCGATCTTCTGAAATTTAAGAAAAGTTTAATCTTTCAAGTCTTCAATCTTTCAGAAGATGTTGATCTTGAGCTTGATAAAAACATGCACGTCTTGTGAGCTTTTTAGAAGTTTGAATATTTAATTCTTCAATTCTTCCTTCAACCAAAGATCCCAAAAATAAATTGAAAGGTCTATGTTTATAGAGAATTTTCATGATTTTAGGTGAGCTTGGACCCATTTATCTATTGGACTTGCGCTCATTTGTTAGTTGGACTTGGACTTGGACTTGAGTCCATTTGCCTGCTGAGTTTAAGCTTGGGCCTATTATCCTCATTTAGACCAATTTTTACATCGAGAACTTAAATTAGGTTGGATATGAGAAAGCTTGACTACCTAAACCCAATTAAATTATGAATATCACCATTTTGCTGTGATGATGTGATGCGATTTAATTGGCCAAAATTTCTTGTTCAAACCATTTTTTACATTCGTGCATGTGTATAGGTGGGGGAATCTCGAAAATGATAAGTTGAAACAAAAAATACACATGATTTGTTCTTGAATTTGGCTCCAATTAATATGTCAAATTAATCACACTATGCATTTGGACATAAGTTTGATTAAAATGAAGGTTGAAATACTACTCAATGTCAATTTTGTAGTGAATTTTGATTTTAATTCACAATTTTTTTCTTTAATAAAAATCATTTGGAATATGGCCAATTTTTTTTTAGAATGAAATTGAATTTTTTTTACACATAAATTTGATAGAAAAATTGAGAATTAAAATTGATAAAATTGAAATATTGCCAACTCATCATAATATGAATTTAAGTCAAAGGTTTGATTTTTTTTTTCATAAACCCTAAACCCTAAACTTAAAATTTGAAAAGTTTTTTTTTTTAAATTTGAATTTGAAATAAAGTTTATACTTTTTGCAAAACAAAAGTTATTTGGGGATTTTTTTTAAAACTCCATTTTTTTTCGATCCGAGATTTATTCAGGAATTAAAGAAAAAGAAATATATATTTTTTTATTTAATTAGTTTATTTGTCATTTTCTATTTTTTAAAATAAAAAAAGGTTAGGAACTAATCTTCGAACTCAATCTCAACAGGTTTATAGGAGTTGGAGATTTTGATGTCTTTCTTGCTTTATACACAAAGATGTAAGGGAAAAACAAAAAATCAGATTAGAATTCCTTTTCACTATTGCCAATGTGTTTGACTCCATTTTTTTTTTGCTTCATATTTGAGAGAAAAGAAAATCTTATTTGCTTCATGAAAATTCAATTTGCTTCATCAGTTTTTTTTTTCACAAGTTTGGGAGAATAGAGGGTCGAAACTTTTTTTTTTGTTGTTGGCCACTGGAGAGATGGGGGAAAGAGAACGGCGAGGAAGAGACAAAAAAAATAGTGTGAGAGGTTCGACGACGACTGATGCAAGCAAAAAGAAAAAGATTAGGTTTTGTTTTGTTTTTTTACTTTTACTTTTGTTTCTTTTTTATTCTCCTTTTCAATTATTTTTCTTATTTGTTTTCTTCTTCCTTTTTTTTCTTCTAATTTTAACAAAAAAAAAAACTATATATATATATATATATATATATATATATATTTTCTTTTACTCTTTTTCTTTTAAATTTCTTTTCCTTTTTCGTCTTTTTCTTTTTCTATGTTTTTTCCTTTTCAATTAATGTTTCTTTTTTTTTTCTAACTCTTCTTTTATTTTTCTTTGTTTTTCTTTCTCTTTTTTTATTTCTTTTTCTTAAAACCATTTTGTACTCTTTTTTCTTTCAACCTAATTTTAGTTTTCTTTCAATCTTTTTAACTTTTGCAATTTCTTTTCTTTTATTTATTTATCTTATAATAACTTTCATTACTCATAACTTGACTTTCACTTTGACTTTTTTTTCCAGCTATTCCTTGAATGCCCTATGCAAACATCTTAGTTTGGTCTTCTCGACGTCATGCTTCTTTGTTGGCTTCATGGATTTGTACATGATGCAACTTTATCATGACCCCCACTGTTTTAGGTTCATGCGTTTGTACATGATAGATGGTGCAACTCTATCATGGCACCCATAGCTTCTTCGGTTTCTTGGATTTGTACATGATATACGGTGCAACTCTATCATGGCGTCCACTGCTTCTTTGGCTTTTTGTGTTTGTACATGATAGACGATGCAACTCTATTATAACGCTCACTACTTCTTCGGCTTCTTGGATTTGTACATGATAGATGATGCGACTCTATCATGATGCCCATTGTTTTAGCTTCAGTTGCATAGGTTTGTACATGATAAATGATGCAACTGTATCATGACACTCACTATTTCGGCTTCATAGGTTTGTACATGATAGACGATGCAACTCTATCATAACGTCCACTGCTTCTTCGGCTTCTTGGATTTATATATGATAGACGATACAACTCTATCATAGCGTCCACTACTTTGACTGTAACACATGGAAGATGAAGATGTTGATGATGATTCTTTTGGTTGCAACGATGATCCTCTTGGCTCAACACATTGAAGATGAAGATGATGATCTTCTTGACTGCAACATATTGAAGATAAAGAAGATGAAGATGTTGATCCTCTTGCCTGCAACACATTGAAGATAAAGATGATGATCCTCTTGTCTGTAACGCATTGAAGATGAAGATGATGATCCTTTCGACCGCAACACATGGAAGAAGATGAAGATACAGATCCTATTGGTTACAACACATTCAAGATAAAGTTGATGATCCTCTTGACTAAAATACATTGAAGATGAAGATGATGATCCTCTCGACTGCAGCACATGGGAGAAGATAAAGATAAAGATCCTTTTGGCTGCAACACATTGAAGATGAAGATGAAGATGATGATCCTCTTAGCTGCAACACATTTAAGGTGAAGGTGTTGATCCTCTCGGTTGCAACACATTGAAGATAAATATGAAGGGATAAAAACCCTATGGCAGCAGAAGATTTTACAGGACCATTCCTCAGATTAATTTGGGAATCTTAAAATACCAGTACATTGACAAAATTTTAGAATCAAAATTCTAAATATAAATCTAAGCATGCTTTTAATTTATAGGATTTAAGAACATACTTTTGATGACGTCTCTGAATCTACAAATCAATCTTCAAATTGAGACACCACCCGTCAGAGACTTTCCTATCCTTTGGGATGAGATTGATTTGTGGGAACCAATTGAGATGAGAAAATATTTTGAGATATTAAGGAGAAACTTTCTTTTTGCGGAGAGAAAAAATCTTGGCTATTTTCTTGATTCATTCATTAAAGAAAACAGTTTTCTTTTAGATATTTATAACTCTCTTTCCTTTTTGGAATAGGAAAAGGAGTGAAAGAGAATCATGAAGATTCTTTTACTTACTCTACTGATTAATTAACAATTAATCAATTAGTTAATAATTAATTAAATTATATTTCATTAATATTTCATTCAAATCTTATTTGAATGAATATTTCTCCAATATCTTATAGATTTATATTAATATAATTAATTA
>JBBPDI010088888.1:0-12422 GCA_037974545.1 Cucumis variabilis
CTTGGTATCCTACCTTCCTTCCTATGCTTTCTGACTCTTACCAGGTCAATGCCTTCCTTCCTCGTCAGTTCTTGCTTAAGCTTTCCGCAACATCTAATTCAAGAGAACTTGGTACATCTTTTTTTCTTCTTTCCTTTTTGTATTAATTAATAATGTTAGGCATAAATTTGTTGTTCTCTTTCCTTACTATTATTATTTTATTATAAACAATGGGGTGGTTTTCAAACATTAAAATGGGTTTTTTCTCACGTCACAATGTGAGGATATGGACATTTGATTTTTTTGACTTCAAGGAAAAAGAATGAACTATTAAATTATGTTCATATTTTTAAGGCTAGAGTTTTCAAATTTTCAGTTTTGAATCTAATTGAAGGTACTTTACTTGTCAAGTAATTTTGACTAAGTTAATACTAAATTAACTATATTTAAGTGCTTTATAGTTTCGATCATCGTGGTCTTTGCTATAATATTTTAATTTGTTTGAAAAGTCCAACCTGAGAATTTGAAATCTAACGTTAAATTATTACTAGTTTAAGTAGCATTCCAAGGTTCGTATTGAAAAATATAAATTAATAAAATAAACAAGTTTAGGTCTTAATAGGTTACAAATATTTGTTTCTTTTTCTTTTTCTTTTTATTCTTTCAGTAATTAATACGTTTCAAACTTTGAAAGGGTAGAAAATATGGATAGTTCACTTCAAGAAAAGACTATTAAGTTTAACTATTAAATTAGTTTCATGTTAGGTGAGACTTTAACGGTTGATCGGTGGTGATCCGAGAATGGTTGGAAGCGGTTATCAGAGTTGGTTGTTGAAAATTCGTTCATAAAATTATCGAAGGTGGTGGTCGAAGATTGACCGATGAGGATCACCAGAAGTAAGTAAATATTGTTTCAAATAATTAAGGAATAGACTATTATAGACTACTCCACTTAGCTTTAAGTATGCTCTTAATCTCTAAACTATTCACTCTTACACTTAGTTAAGTATGCTCTTAATCTCTAAACTATTCACTCTTAGCCTTAAGTATGCTCTTAATCTCTAAACTATTAAGTTGGTTTCTGGTAGGGTAAGGTTTAAAAGTTTCAATTTTTAATGTTTTCAATTTTTAATGTAATTGATATATTTGAAAATTAAAAATAATCATCTTTTAGCCCAACTAGCCTAATATTTATATTTTAAAAAATAAATATATAAGTGCTTGATTGACTCAGTTTGTATAATAATATTCTTCTGGTATGATGCATTATGATCTTTACTATAATATATTAATTTGTTAGGAAACAATCAACACGAGAGTTTCAAAGAAAATGATGTTAAATTATTAGTTGTATTTTTTAAAAAAAATATCAACAATTTTTGTCTCAAATTACTTCAAATGCAGTCCGGGCACTTTTTAGTAAGTTCTAAATTTAATTCCTTGAAATTAATTTTAAATGAAATTGATGTTCCCAATCATTTTCATGTAAATAAATTGCGAATATATTTTTAAAATTTATAATGAAACGCTAAGAATAAAATTGAAGAATATTTTAAAATACAAGAATTGACAAACTAATTACGGTCTATAGCAAAATTTTAACTCAAGTCCAAAATGTTCATTGTTCTTTTTGCTAAATACTTTGTCAATTCTTTTATTTATGTAAATTTTTCAATAAAATTTAGTGAATTTTTTTTACCAATAAAGTAGTAATAAACATTAAGTTGAAGATTTATTGAAAGTTTGAAAACTAAAATTGTATATTTAAAAGTACAATTAACTCTAAAGTATAGAGACAAAAATGATACTTTTAATAATTTGTGAGTTGTTAAATGAATTTAAATTTATTTTGATAACAAAATATTAGTAGTCACTAGTAAGAAAAAAACTAACATACTATATGTGTCAACAAGGTTTCATTTCATCCAAATTTACTTTTTTGTATTATCGGTGGGTAAGAAGTTGTCCATACTCTTAATTTTTTCTGTTCAACGTCACCATAATTTTAAAATAAAGTGGCACAAATTGGTATAACAATATAATCTACTACTAATTTATGAAACTGATTTACAGTGTAAAAGCAAAATATATGTAGTGATCTAGAGATTGTGCTTGATTTTTTAAATGTTTTATTTTTAAAATAATTTATTTTAAAATAAATGAAAGATGTTTAACTTTCTTTCAAATAACTTTAAAAAAACTGAGATTATAAAATAATTTATTTTAGAGGAAACACATGCAACTAAATTTAAGAAGAAATGCTTACTTGATGTTTAATAAGAATTTCTCCCAAATATATATTTTTATTTATTTATTTTTTAATTCATTTTTCCTATCTATTTTCCACTCTTCCTTTTTTATTTCTTTGATTTTTAAATACTTTGAATATTTTTTCTGTGAAAGAAATTATGAGGATGTCAACGAAGGACATGATTGTTCCATTCGTGAATGAAGATGAATGAAGAATGTGCTTGAATTGCATACCTTTTTGTCTAGTTGATATTACATTATCTCGAAAAAAATTATTGATCTTATTGGAATTTAATTATATTTTTTTTTATGGTTATGTGTTTACAATTCAAGATATTTGTGCTTTTAAAATTGAATTGTTCAAAAACAAAAAAAACTAATACAAAAAGTTGAAGTGAATGTTTAGTTTAAACTTCAATAATTTTAAGTTACTGTAAAATTAATAATTTTAAGATAAGATGATGATTATTTTCAAAATATATATTTAAAAATAATAGATTCAAAATGTGTAATTCTTTATAAATTATTTCATAATGTTTAATAGTTTTCTATGGTAATTTGACCTGAGTAGAAATATTGTTAGTATAGAATAAAATAAACATAGTTTGAGATTAAATCAAAGGCGTAAGTGTCGAGATTTTAAACTCATTTTATAAAATTGTTTTCAAAAAATGCATTTATAAAAAAAAAAAAAAACTTTTTTTCGTAGACAATCTAAACGCAGCATGAAACTCGTCAAAGAAATTGATGCATCTTAAATAATAAATATATAATCATATAATATTTTTATTTTAATGCAACTTGAGACGGTGTTCATTTGGTGGGTTCTGATTGGAAAGTTTTTGTGAAATATAATAGAGTTTATGACATGGAAATAAAGGATCATTGTACAAATAATATCCAATTCAACATTGTCGCCCTACAACCTCAACACCCATAATCTATTCTCTTCCAACTTTTGTAATTTACATTACACGTACATCCACATGCAAGTGTTAGAATATGGACAGCCTCAAATCTTGTAACCACCTAACACTATTGATTTTACATGTACCAAACCCACAGTTTTGAGGAAAAGGACATGTAAATAAGATCTCCACTCAGACAACTCCCAAAGCAAAGGGCGGAGTTAATATTTAAAGGAGATCTATTAGCTAGAGGCTTGATATCAAGTGCGATCAAGATATCTTATGCATGTTAATTGAGAAAGTAAGATCAGGCCAAGGGAAGCGTTAGAAGGACATCAGACATCAACAAAGTATAATCGAATTTACAATTTAATTAACTTAAAAAATTTATGTTAATTGTAAAAAAGTTAAATGTATTATAGATCAGTTGAATTATTTTGTAAACATGAGAATAACAGTTATAATTGTATATTATTATTGTGTATATATTTGAACTAAAAATTAAAATTCACATTTTGAATCAATAGTTGTTGTTGTTGCTGTTGTTTGATTTGTTTGAATAAAGCAAACTCATATCCATCGTCCCTCGAAGATAACAAAATACCTGCTTAACTTCATTTCAATGTTTTTTTGTTGGAGAAGAAATATCTTGCTAATAAATTTACTAAAAATGCTATATATATGGTACATTAGTGCACCTATTGCACTAAGGTATGGTATTTTAGGACCAAGTAATTCTTCATTATCTTATCGAGATCGAAAGATATCACTTTCCATATTTAGTGATCGAACCACCATTGAAATTGTAGATACCCTATTTTGTCCCTATTTTTTTAATTTTTTTAATTTTTTTATTATTTTTTTTTATAAATGAATTTGAATTTAATTTTTAGATTATAAATTTTAAATATTATGTTTTAAAAAAAATGAAAAAAAACAAATTAAAAAATAATAATAAAATTAAATTAAAAATAAAAGTTTGTTTTTCTCCCTATTTTCTCTTAACCACCCTCTTTCTTCTTCATCATGCTCAATCCCACGCTCCCACTTTCTTCTACTCACCCACTCTCCCACCTTCTCCCATTTTCTCTCCGTACTATTTCTTCCACTTCGCTCAAGAATCTAAAAGAAACTATCAACTTTGCCATATAAAAATAGAAAGATGAGATTTTTGTAGGGAGGTTTCTTGAGAGATTTAGAGAGGAGAGACATTTTTGTAATTGGGAAGAATTTGAGGGATCATAAGCCAAGTCTGTTTTGCCAGGTAAATTTTTTTTTTTAAAATTTAAGTTTGCTATAATTATTTGGCATCCATTTGCCCTCTAGATTATTAATTGCCATAATTATTTGGCACACCCATTCGCCCTCTATTTTTTTTATGTGCTATTTACATTTGAATTATTTGGCATCCATTTGGCCTGTTTTAATGAATTGTTAATTGCGATAAACATTTGGGATCCATTTGACTTCTGTGTTAATTACATTTGAATTATTTGGCACCCATTTGGCTTCTATCTTAATTCTTTATTTGAATTACATCTGGCTCTGTGTTTTTTTTATTTGAATTACATAAAATTACATTTGGCCTCTGTGTTAATTCTTTAGCCTCTCTGTTAATAGTATTTGAATTATTCGGCACCCATTTGGCCTCTATCTTAATTCTTTATTTGAATTACATTTGGCTCTGTGTTTTCTTTATTTGAATTACATAAAATTACATTTGGCCTTTGTGTTGTGTTAATTCTTTAGCCTCTATTAATTGCATTTGAATTATTTGGCACCCATTTGGCCTCTATCTTAATTTTTTATTTGAATTACATTTGGCTCTGTGTTTTCTTTATTTGAATTACATAAAATTACATTTGGCATCTGTGTTAATTCTTTAGCCTATCTGTTAATAGTATTTGAATTATTTGGCATCCATTTGGCCTCTATCTTAATTCTTTATTTGTATTACATTTGGCTTTGTGTTTTATTTTATTTGAATTACATAAAATTACATTTGGCCTCTGTGCTAATTCTTTAGCCTCTGTGTTAATTACATTTGAATTATTTGGCACCCATTTGGCCTCTATCTTAATTCTTTATTTTTATTTGGTATGTATTTGACCTATTAATTTTAATTATTTAGCATCTGCTTCCCTTATGTCAAATATTTTAGTATCCCATTTTGGCTATTGTATAATATTTTAATATTCCATTTGGCATATCTGATTAATATTTAGTATCCATTTGGTATTATGTGTTAATTATGCATTTGAATTTTTTAAAAAAAAATTAACATCATGTATTTGGCAGTACCTATTTTTCATTTGGCCCATTAACTAATCAATTTTTTGCATAACCTTTGGCATTCTGCAATTAATTATTTGCATTTGGTTAATTATTCATTCGCTCATTAATTAACATTAATTAATTATTAGACATCTCGACATCATGGCTGGCCTGAGCTGCATATTTTACATTCTGGCATGTTGTATATGTTTACATTCCATTCACATTATCTCTATATATATTTTATGTATTTATTGTATATCTATGTATTATTTGTCTCAAGCTCCATTTAAATTCCATAAATACATGAAATTTCTCCATTTAAAATTTAATCAATAGATTTTTTTTGAAATTATAAACACATTTCATATTTTAAATGAGACTGAGTATTTTCTATGAATTCGTTAATTCTTAGATACATGAAATTTCTCATTAGACACCTATGATGGAGATTAAAATATCAAAGTTTGGTATTTTAATATTCTTGAGGTGAATATAAAAAAATCTTTTAAAATATAAATAAATTTTATTTTTCTAATGGCTCCTATGCCACCCATAAATATCAATTCATGCTTAGATTTTATTTTCTTCTATGTGAATTAATATCCATGGGACATTTAAAAAAAAACCTAAATAAAAAACTTTGTTTTGTAAACCCTTATAATTTAGTTTAAAAGATAAAATTTGGTAACCATTTTATGGGTGTTGTAGGGTGCTAACATCTTCCCTACACACAACTGACTCTCAAACTTGAATCTCATGAACGTAGACCACTTTCTCTTTGGGTGACCAACCACACCTTAATATGGTTGGTGGCGACTCCAAAATTATTTATCAATTGAAATTAAATAAACAGGGAGGTCGGCCGCTCCGCATCGCGATCACGTCGCGACATAAATGTTTAATGGATGTGTTTCGTCCATGTAGAATCCTTTTAAAAAAAATTCTGTATATATCGATTGATAAAAATTTTATCGACTAAATGCTCGCGATTTGCAAGCGAAGGCAAAATTTTGTTTTGTCAACATCTTTCATCTCAAATTCCTTTCTGAAATATTTTATTGTCTTTAAAGCTTTTCAGGAGTTTCAATTATATTTATAAATCATCAACATATACAGTTATAATACAAATCCTTACTTGTGATTTCTTAACACATGAACAAATTGAATTATTTTGATAACCTTTCTTCAATAAATATTCACTTAAGCGATTGTACCACATTCGTCTTGATTGTTTCAATTCATATAATGATATTTGTAATTTGATTGAATATAACACTTTAGAGTTTTAATTACATGATTCAGGTATCTTAAATCCTTCAAGGATTTTTATATAGATTTCATTTTTCAAAGATCCATACAGGTATACTATAACTACATCTAGATGCATGTCAAGCTTTGCACAAGGCCAAGAGAATGAACCACCCTAGAAAAGTTTAATGATTTAACTAATTCAATTTCATTTGCTTTATGCTTTATTTGCAAGCTAAGACAAAATGTATAATCTCAAATTTTTTTGAGAGAAATTCTATTGCCTCTAAAATCTTTTCTGGAGTTTCTACTCAAATCATAAATAATATATAATAAATCTTAAATTGTGATTTCTTTTAAAAGCATATGGACAAATAGGGGTTATTTTTATACCATCATATCAATCAGAATGTAATAAGATTATGATATTCGTCTAGAATATTTTATAACTCTCTTATTGTTGAATCATATGATTTTCAAACCTTTAATCCTTCAGGGATAGAATTATTAATAGATTCATATAAATGTATAATGACTACATCCATAAGGTGTGTGTTAAGCTTTTCATACACGGTAAGATATGTTAGATATCTAATGGTATTGTATCCAGCATAGAAGAATATGTATCTCTCATATAACCAATACTAGTTTTTTGTGATAATTATTATGGAACTTGTCCCACTTTCTATTTGTTTTTTTTACAAAAATACTTAGTGGTATTTTGCATGTTCGACATTCTCTAAATGTTTAAACTACTACTTCTCACGATTTGAACACATAAGTTTCTTTTTTCACATAAGTCAATCCTTTTTGTGTCTTCGAACATTGTTCTATTTTGTGTATGCAAAAATATTGTGAGCAACATTGTATGCAAAAATTTTGTCAAGTTATTTAAGTATGATTCCATTTCTTGTCATGACATATAATTTTATCGAGATCTCTTTACTATCCTTATTTACTTTAAGATTCTTATGAGTAATCATATTCAAGATTTCTTCTAGAACATCCATATTCTCAACTAAGTCATTAATTGACTATTTTTTCTTCAAGGATCTTTCTCTTTGACACTCACATTTGCTTATCATGCTTTAAGCGTGTAGTATTGACAACTTGTTACATTGGAATATCATTCTTAGATGGTATCTTTGTAACCACTATAACTCGATCACTTTCTTACAATTGTAAATGTTATGTAAATGCATCTGCATTTGATTTTATATCATTTTATTACAAATGAGACATCTTTGGAACTTCTAGTTCAAAGTAATGTGTATGATGATCAAAATGAGACAATACTTATGCATGTAATTCAATTTATTTTTCCAACATTTTCTTAATTTTTTCCCTAATGTTTGAAAAATTGTCTCATTAATGAGAACTAGCAAATTGCATATAGTAAATATATCATCCATCCAAGGTTTAATTGCCCATCATCTTAAACATGATCTCATGCAGATTTAGAAGCTTTGCTATTCAAACATAAGCTACGAGATGTTCGTCCACTCATCTCAATCAATTATCAAATGTTTGGGATGCAAACTCACTAGCATTCTCAAAACAAAATAGTAAGAATATCTTTGACCATCCACAAAATGTGCCAACAAGAATTAATGAACCATGAACGTGATCTTCAAAAAGCATGAGAGTTTCAATTTCAATTTTTGCTAGTGAGAGTTTGATAATTAATCTCTTGAGGACAAGAAACCTTGACAATTTATTACATGAAAGAATCTTCTAGTTATTCAATGGACGTCAATGTATATTTCCAATCATTCATTAATTTCATTATTGACCCAAAATGACACTCATGTCAAATAAAATTATATTTGGATTAATGAACTTTAGGTTCATTATTACATATATATCAATTACACGAATGTGTGTGTAATATAATTGAGAGGTAAGAGCAGACAAATTTATATAATATATGCATATCATATATTATTCTTATAATCAATCTCTCTAGATGATATCAACTACAACATATGCCTTCTCAATTTACTAAACTTCTCTTTGATAGATTTACAAAAATAGTAAAATATATCAAGACTATCAAGACCAATCAAGACTTGAGTCTTAAAGACGTATTGTTTACTTTTAAGTATAATACTCATAGATGTACTATATGCAACACATAAATATCAATTATTCTTATTCTCTCCAAGAGATTAAAAGAAAATCCAAATATTTCATCCATATATGAATGAGCAAAAAGAATAATCATCTCTTCAGAAGATTGTAAGTAATTTGTGATATCCAAATAATATCATATTTATAAGGTTAAAATAAAAATTATGATCTCTTTGAGAGATACAAATAATTTCTCAAAGTTTGCTTTCATACATCGCTCTCCTTTTCATCGTTAAGGATTTTAATTTTTCAAATAGACTCTTAATGTACAAGTACAAGATTATTGTATCTTTTCCAAAACATATTTGAAAAATAAAATTCTCATATAAATATGTATGGTTCTAATCAAATAAACATCTCTTCTCTATTAACATAATTTCGATGCTACTAAATATTGTAACATTCACTTCAGGGAATGCTATTAAATTATTTGATCGAAATTCACCATTTTTTTATAGAAACATATGCTCACTTAGGTAATATAATGTTTCAAACTCTCTCTCAAATTGTTATTGCCAAGAGCAAAGATGGTTTGACATGTGAACTACGAGACATGACAAAAACAATGAGTACTAATTAATTTATGCAACTTCAAGCGCATTAAATCAAATTGGGTTTAAAAAGTAATTAACTATTATACATAACTTTCATAAACTTTGTCATAAGAGAATTTATTTAACGATATATAATCACTATATATAAAACTTTAAGACTCACAAAATTCACATGTGAATGATTTAAATATTCAACAATTAAATAAGTTTCAATGCAAGCATGACAAACAAACAAAATTAAAGACAATATTAAAAATTTATTATCATATTTTAAAAGTAAACTTAACATATAAAAAATAAACACTACCAAGATATTTGTCAAAAAGAATGTGATCGAATCAAGAACATAATATCCTAATTAAATTTGTCATATAAAACAATTATATTCGAAGATATGAAAATATAAATTAAATTAAAAACCATCCAAATCAAATCTTTCAAATATAAAAATTATATTTAAAAATAAGATATGATTTATCCCATTAATCTAAATAATATTTAGAACATACATCTAAAATAATTAGTATATTTGACAAATTTATAAGATTAATTAACTAAAAATTCAAAGTCAAGAAATATTGATTTTCAATATTTTTTTTCTATGTTAGATCACTCAAAATAAAGTTATTTGAGTTTCTCAAACATAAATGTTATTCCTCAACAATATATAAATATTTTACCCACAATTCATGAAATGTTTATCCTCAATGGAAAAAGATTGTGATGAACACCCATGCATATATATAATATGTAATAAACTAATTAAAAATCTAAATTTTCAGAGAATGAGGTTTGGAATCCAACAAGTATATGTCTAAACAAATTTAATATGGTTGAAAAACTTGGAGACAAACAACGGTCTAATTCGCTTAAATACAAAGTAACTAAAAAATTCTTTTTTAAAAACTCACAAATATCTTTTAAGCTACAACTCAATATTTAATGCTCACATAAAACATATGAGTGTTACAATTTTATTAGATCAAATCAATTTGCAAAAACATAACTTTACATATATGACTAAAGTAGAGTACCCACATTCTTTGAACTTTATGTTTAAATTCAAGAAAGATGAATGATGGTGGTGAGAAGATAAATGGTGAATACACCAAATACATACATATATGCAAAGCCACCAAAATTAAAACACTTACCGTACTTGACGGGATTCTAAATACCTCAAAACTATAGAGAAGATTCCAGTGGATCTTTAACATGAATCAAAACTAATTTTTACACAATCTTCAAAGTGGTGAGACTCGTGCCGATAACGTGTTATAAAATAAGAACAAAGAAGCTAAATAAAAAGAATGAAACAACCAAAGAGAATAATAGAGAAGAGAGAAAATAGATAATAATTGAACTTAATTTTGGTGTCTCTTACAAAGACACCACACATCTCTATTTATAGGACATGTCATGGTATAAGTTACACTATAGAATTCAATGAGATGGATGTTATAATATGAAATAGAGGGAGAGTTATATGAATAATTATTATTTACAACAACAACAATAATTATTATTATTATTATTTTTATGATGCCAAAACTAATTATTTTCTAAACATGGGAAAAACAGTTTGAACTATATATTATTAATTTGTCCAAAAAAATCAATCGCTGCCATATTAAAACGTTGTATTTTAAAGCCATTTTATATTGAATATACCAATTGCACTCAAAATAAGTATACACAACTTTTAAAGTGAACAATACTATGTTAGGTGACCTTTTGAAATTATTTTTATGATATATGCATATGATTAGGATAAAACATGTTGAAAGGACTCATGTTAGTTTATGGAGATGACTTTCACTCTAATAGACTCTTCATTCGACCCACTGTTGACGACAACCTCTCCCAGTAACATGTGGTTTGGGAACAAATTAAGTTGTTGTCACAGTTGGTACCAATGTTTTTTACAATGTCATTAACATGTTGACCAACGTGTTGCTCAAGTTTTGCCTTTAATAAAATTAGCCAATTATACTTCAACACTACAGTAACATATATTATAAAATTTCTAGGAAAGTTACAAAATTAACAAAAAGATAAAATAACACGTGAATAATAATCTAACACAAAAATGAATAAATTTGAAACAACAAACTATTTATTGATGAAAATGAGTAGAAGTAAACTTGATTTCTTTAATAATTATTTGAAGAGTGACATATAATCAATTCCATAAGCTCCTAGCGAGGAGTTGAACACCAAATTGAGGGTTTAAGCTTACAAACATCATAGGGGCATGCGTGTAGGTTGGAGAAATTGTAAAAGCGAAGCGCTGAATTATCATAGCCAATGAAACTTTAGCCTCGATCAAAGCCAAATGTTGTCCTACACAAATTCTAGGACCCAACCCAAATGGTAGAAATGAAGCAAGATGCTTCCTAGGCTCACTAAATCTCATAGGGTTGAAGTTATGTGCATCTTCACCCCAAAGCTCTTTGTCATGGTGGATTGCAACCACCGAAAGTTGAAGTTGTGTGTCTTCTGGAACATCAATGTTTCCTAGCGTTAGTCGTTTCATTGTCCGCCTCATCATCATAATTGCCGGTGGATAAAGTCGAAGTGTTTCATTGACTATCATGCCCACCTATCGAACAAAATGAATCATTAAAACACTTATCTTCTCTCGTCTTTGTTTAAGGTTTTGAGTCTATTGTGATTTAATACTTACTAGTTTTAGTTCGGTTAAATTATCAGCTGTAGGCGGTGTCTTTTGGCCACAAACATTGATAACTTCTTCTCTAGCTCGATCTTGCCATTCTTGATGCTCTGCTAGTAGTAAAAGTGCCCAAGTTAAGAGATTAGCTGTTGTTTCCATTCCTGCAAAATAAAATGTCTTGCATTCGTTTACGACTTCGTCCACTCCAAGATTTTCTATTTGCCCATTCTGGTTCTTGTATGATGACAATAAGAGGCCGAGTAGATTAGTTGAGTTTTCCCTTTCTTTTCTGTTTTTCTCACTTTCAACTAGTGCTTTTATGGAAGCACGAGTTTCTTTTTCCAGCCTATCCCTCTCTCTATTCATCTTGGTTGGTAAAAATCTGTGTTTTTTTTCAAGAGG
>JBBPDI010088894.1:0-12422 GCA_037974545.1 Cucumis variabilis
GGTTATGAAAAACCTGTAAAGGATTAACTTACTTATCATCGTTATATCACATGGACACAAAGTATATCTATAGTGAGAAAAGTGCAACTATGAGACTTTAGTAGAATGACCTGTTAGTTAACAAAGGTTGATTAACTCGATCTAAAGAGTTTAACTAGTTAATCTTGGATCGTTAGAGCCCATGATCTATAGGTCCATTAGGTTCTCCCACTTGCTCACAAGGAATCAACTTAGAACATTATAATGGAATAATTCGAATTGTTTGAATTAGGTAAAGAGAGAAACCGATGAATATTTTGATATAGTCGTTGGTTATAAGTTTAAAACAGTGCTTCATGTTTAAATGTGATTTAAATATTAAACATATAAATATGGATTCATATTTGGAAGCTCAGAATTGATGGAAAAGGTCAAAGTTGTACAAAGTCAAAATGTTGACTTATGACTTTAAAAAATCAATCTTTGACTTACTTTATTGTAACGACCCAAATTCTCGAATTAACTGAGATTTTTTACTTGAATACCAGTCTCATACTTAAACATAAAACTGGATAAGTTTAAATAAAATTTTCACAACGATAAGGAGAATTTATAAAAGTTTGGGCCCTAATTCAAACAAAGTTTTGAAAGTTCAATTCAAATATCAAAAAGAAAGTTAAATCACGAAAAAACTCCTAACAGTCTCAACTATTAAAGAAAACCAATTGAAACATAGACATAAAGCAGAAGCAGTTTGAAGGACACCCCCTATGGCAATCACGGCTCCTTATTGTCCCTCGTCGGTCCGCCTCCCTGTTACTTTTGCCTGAAAAGTCAAACATAAAGGGTCAGTATAAACATACCCAATAAGAGACCCATTATTTGTTTCGTTAGGGAAAAAATTAAAACTGTTAACTTCCTATTGGAGGTGCCCTACACTTTATCAGTCTTGTGATCCCGTAGGAACACACATAATCAGTCTAATACCCTGTAGGACATATATATCAGTCAAGTGCTCTGCAAGAAGCACGTATCAATCTAGTGCCTCCAAAGGATGCACAACATGTGGTGATCCCGTAGGACACCTTCAAGGCACACTACCCTAAATATAAAATTAATAATTTTCCCTCAGTCCAAATCTAGCATGCCTAGTCAGTCAACAAATAGCAATTTAAATTACCATCAATTCATTCTTTTAGTTCAACACATTTACAATCAATATATACAGTCCAACACCTAACCGAATAATATCATAGCGGTTCCTCAACGAATAAACTTGTACATAAACATTGCTCTCCTTAATTCAGTCAATTCAATTTGGTTCATTTAATCCTATCTACAACATCACTCATGTCGTAACATAACGTTCAGCATCCCACAATGCAATCCACTCAAGGTTTTCAGTTCAGTCATAACCAAACATACATATCAGTCAATCCATCTCAGTTTAATAGAATTCATACTGCTAAATAGTCATCAAGTATAAAGTTGTACGTCAGTTAGTCCATCTTAATTCAAAAGAATCCATTCAGACAGCACACCTCAATTTCATCGTTTGTCCAGTAGTAAGAACCCTTACCTTAACGTTACCTAAGTTCCTTAATCGAATGTAAGTCCAACGACACAAACCTATACACATAACAACAAAATTTCAATACTTTCCCAAATCTGTTTCCTCATTCAAATCATTCAACCACGATATCCATGAACTTACCCAAGTAGATGGAGAATTAAGCTCCAACCAACCCGTTGAAACTCCAAGAACTCGAGCACTGTCCACCACGACTCCTTTAATAACCAATATTGAATCAAATGATTAATTCCACACTACAACTTAACAAATCTATCATGCGAAAACCATCAAATTCATTGTTACAACTTACCCTACAACCCGATACTTCTTATGGAAAGGCAGAAATCGTAACTTAGTATAGGTGAAATCGAAGCACGTGAAAGGCAGAACGAAACGATACGCAAAGGGGTACTGAAACCACAGCTGAAAGATAGCAAGTCGCGTGGCTTTGCTTTGTAAACAAAGGTAGATCAGCTTGCGATTTGCAGTTGGGAGGAGCAACACGCACGAACATTTCACGGAGAGTCACGATGCACTGATGGTGAGTGGTAGAAAGTCACGACGGCGTGGAACAGTTGGCAGACGTCGCGATGGCACAGAATGGTCGGAGGGGTTACACACGGAGGAGTCACGTGACGGCTTCACAAACTGGAACAGATAGTGAGCTCGGCGTCAGGCTTCGCAGACGTTCCCTTGTGATCGAAAAAACAGACGTGGCGGTGACGGCTCGGGATGGAGAGGATCTGGGCGACGGTGGGATGAACAGGACTTGGGGTGATGGTGTTTGTAGGCGAACGGAAAGGGAAAAATGAAGGGAGGTGGTGGCGGCTAGGGAAAATAAGAAGAAGGAAGAAGAAGATGAAGGGGGGGAGGGGTACCGCACACGTAAAGGGGGAGAATTTTTTTATTTATAATAATAATAAAGAATAATAATAATAATAATAATAATAATAATAATAATAATAATAATAATAATATATTATTATTATTATTATTATTATCTTTCCAATTCCTTTTCCTATTTCTTTCCAATTCCTTTTTCCTCCTTTAATTCTTTTCTTTCTCATTAGATAATTTCTCTTCCACACTAAGTGTAATAAAAAAAAATAACACCCAAAAATTTAAAATCTTTAAGCAATTTAATTAAAATAAAATACCTTAGAATTCGGGGTGTTACATTTATATTCAAATATTATTTGAATTTTGAAAAATTGAATGGGGATTCATACTCAGGAAGTTGAAATTAGTCAAAACGGATAAAATGTTAAAAAGTCAAAATGTTGACTTTTGACTTTTAAAATGTCAAATTACCATATTACCCTTGGAAGCACATTGCATGTAATTGGCAAATGACTTCATGCATGTAGGACACATACTTGTTGATATGCCAAGTGTAGAGAATGGAAGCTCACTACATGCAATTTTTGCATGTAGTTTTCTTATAAAAGGAGTGGATTATTGTCAAAGAATAGTTAGTAGTTTTTGGGTATGATTGATTTTGTAATTTGGAATAGCAAAATAAAACCAAAACTAATTTTCTCTTCACAAGATATCAAAGCTAACTTCTTCTTCCTAATCCATCTCTCTCTATTTTCTCCACCATTCGAGTCCCACAACTCGATTCTATGTCCGGAAAATAGCGAGTCAACGCTAGTGGTATTCTCAAACTCAAGTACGTGACGAGATTACGACAATAAAAAAATATCAAATGTGAGTTTTTCTATTAATCCTAATTTTATTTCTTTTTAGAGTTGTAATGTATGTCAATCACTAAAGTATTTAGTTACAATTAGAGTAAAATTCGATCTTTATTTTGCTTCGCATGTCATACTGTTTACATCAATAGTGCACTTTGTTTGGGACCAAGTTGCTTGTGGAGTTCTTGAGGTTCTATATTTGCCTTTGTTTGATCAACTAGTCTTATTCTCTTACACACTCCAAGTTTTAGTGTCTTCACTCCAAATTCGGAGTAACTGACTTACCTACCCGTTTGAGGAGGATGTTAAGGATAAATATCAATTGACCAATTCATCCACGTCAAAGTAGAATGCCACGGTAGTTCCATTTTTGCAATCCAATGTACCACCTCACAGAAATTCAGAAACTTCCATTGGGTAAAATCTATTATAAATTCCTCGAACCAATAACTGCCATTGGTACAACCAATAACTGTCATTTGTATAATATATGTGATATGTAGATTTATCAATTAAGAATTCTTTCTGTATAAAAAAGGGACGTATTAACCCTAAATCATTCATCCAATCCAAGACACAGAAAATTTGTCTAAATTATAGCAAAGCTCCTCTATTTTTTTTTTCTAAATTAAGTTTAAGGAAAAAGAAATAATGAATGGAAGTGAATAAAAGCAATTTGATCACGTGGAAATTGACCCGAAAAAAGTGTGATATGTGGACGAAAGCAAGAGAGGAATCAGTAGTCAAAGATTCGCAATGTGATAACTTCAAACCGTGTTGTGTTTTAATTTTAATTGGTTAATTGAGTTTTTAATAATATGGATATTAAATTATGGTTTGGTTGTATTTATTTAAAATGGTTGCCAGCGTGTGAACGGTTTGAAAGTGGAAGACAGTGAGGAAAACAATGAGCTACCGACGTGGCACACATATTCTTTTTTTCCTCTCTTTTTTTTTTTCTTTTCCTTTCAACAACCATATCGTATGATGTCAATCAATCAGGGTTTTTAATTTATTAATTTGGTTCAACTCATTTTGATTTTTTATTTTTTATCTTAAAGTTATTTAATAGTCTATGTTATATTTAATCTTTTTTTAGTGCAAGTTTATGCTTGATCTATTTGGTTGTACGTGGATGATTAACTATTCTTCTTCCTTGATCTAATTTGTTCCTTTTTTCATTTATGATTTTTATTTAAAATGGCAAATTGCAATGTCTACTCTAATATATATATATAGGTGGTAGTTGTAATTAAACTTTTAACGGTAAAAATTAGATTTTAAAATATTTATAAATATTAAAATTAGTCGACTCTCAAACTTATAAGAGCATTTGGGACAAAATTAAGAAGTTAATTATTATAGTCCATGGCTATTATAGTTGAGTTATGATAGTTTGTGTTTGGAATATAGATTATTTTAGTTTGAGTAGTATGTATTTGAAGAGTAAACTATTTTAGTTTGAGAGAAAATAGTAAATATTGTATTAAAGAAAAAAAGAAAGAAAGTAAAATAGTAAGTATTGTAGCAAATAGTAAATATTGTAGCAGTAGGAGGGGTTTTGAAGTAGTGTTGATCTTAGCTAATTATGTGGTATCGATTATCCTTGCTTATTATGGTTGGATTATAATAGTTTGTGTTTGAAGTGTAAATTATTTGAGTTTAAGTTATAATAGTATATGTTTTATGTGTAAACTATTTTAGTTTGACATGAAAATAATAAACAGTGTAGCAAATGTAGAGTTTTGAAATAGTATTTATTATAGATAATCGAACACTTTCTAATAAAATTTACTGTGGCAGGAGATGATTACTATAATCTTAGATCCCAAGACAGCCACATAAGGGACTACAAAATAGTATTTTACTGCAGCAAAAAGTTGTTATTATAATCTTTAGGATAGTCCTTGCTCCAAACACCCCTGTAATAGAAATTAATCTCACAATTAATATATAATAAAAGTTAAGCTCTCAAACATGTATAATTGTTACCATTCCTACGATACAATAGTGTTTACTATAGTTAATTGAGAACTTTTAAATAACATTTACTGTAGCAAGAGATGATAATTATAGTCTTAGATGGTCTTCTTAACCCAAACGACCATTTAGGATTACAAAAAAGTATTTACTGTAGCTAGAGGTGGTTATTATGATCTTAGGATAATCCTTGCTCCAAATGCCCCTATAATAAAAGTTAAGCCCACAAATGATAAGTTGAACTTTCAAACTTGTACAATCGGTACCATTCCTACAATAATGAAGCTTTTAAAGGTCCAACTTTAATATTTGCGTAAGTTTGAGGACTCAATTTTTAAAACCAAAAGTTTAAGAATATTGTTGCAACTATCACTATACTAATTTTTGTAATTTGCCTTTAAAAAAATTATTAGTACCATATTTTTTTGGTGAAATTATTATTGAAAAGGAAAATAGAATGGTATTTGAACATCAATTTTACATTACTTCTTTTCTTGCATTTACGTTTTTTTTAGATTCTATTTCATGTTAAAATTTCAAGAATTGGTCTTTTGGAACGAAATTTACAGAGAAATATGTACGTAAAAACTATTTGAACTTAGCTCAACTAGCATTTATATATACTTAAAAATAAGAGATTTGTAAATTGTATTATAATACCTTATAGAAAGAAGAATTTATAAGAAAGAAAAAGAAAATAATGTCATTCATGTTACAGTTAAAATTTAAATTTTATTGTGCATTTTATAAGTTACAAGTATTAAAACAATATATTTTTTTTATTTTGATAAAACCTATCAACATAAAATAAAAAAGTTATCTTAATTTGTGTCGGAAGAAAACATAACTTATTTCAACTCAAAACCAAATGTTAAATTAAACTTTAACCATTTTTTAAGAAAACAATATCTTTTGATAAAAAAAACTAATAAATATATTAGTAACCTACATATATTTTTGTGTTGAGAAGCACAATTAAACACAACAAAAACATGCATAAAAAGAATATATAATATAATAATAATTTTATTAAATAATAAAATAAAACAATAAAGTATGAAATAAAGAAAATTTTATCCAAAATTTCCTACTATCTCAAAATCTTTTGGATTCCCACGAATATGTATTTGTGAGACCCTAATTGCGTTCTAGACTAAGCAATGAGAATTAGCAATTTGAGAGTGCAAAGTAAGTCTGCATATCGCATTCTAACTATGTAATGAAAAGGAGCTATGTGATTAACCTGAAGGAGATATAAGCTTCCTTCACTTGGGAGTAGTTGACATCACAAGGTTGATGAGGTGATTTGACTTTGCCGCCAAACTAAATTCGAAATAAGGAGGTGATAGAAGCTACATGGCGAGTTAGCATTGGATGATTCTCGCCTCTGGGCATAAGCAATCATTCTGGCACGAGAAGCTTATAAATAGAAGAAGTTTGACAAATTAAGAGATGTTTTCTATCTTGTGTTTCTTAAGAAAGAGTTAGAAGAATTTTAAAGATTTTCAGTGAGCTACCACAAGCTCAAATTCAACAAGAGTTTGTAAGGAAGTGCCAAAGATTTGGGTTAAGAGCTCCATGAGGAGAAGGTTACCAACTATGAATGCAAAGAGAGATCATAATAATGCTTAATTTGTAATTCAAAATTTGATCAATTCATATGAACTTCAATTTTAAACGTAGAAATATACAAAAATGCATTCTTATTTGCACCAAAACTATGGTCATATTACAAACTTAAGGAAAAAAAAACAACCCTTGAAAGCTTAAAGAAAAAAGTCACCTAAAGATGTACAAACTTCATTTCTTTACAAAATTTGTCAACGCAAATAGCTTAAAAAATGTACAATCAAACCAACATGACTTAGCTCAATTGACATCTGTATGTATCCAAGAACAAGAGGTCTCATGTAAGACTCTAATCACGTATCACATAACATGACAAAGACCCTGTGAGGAGAGAGTACACATACACTAATTGACACCAAAGAAGGAAGTCTGGTTGAAGAAAAATCATTGTGGAGAAAGCACTCGGGTAAGAGTGTAGTGCGCGAAGAAGAGCGCAAAAGAAGAAAAAAGGTAACGTGAAGAGAAATAATTGTATAAGTATATCGCACAAACATAAACGACATGATAAAGGTAAGTGGAAAGAATGAGCCTATATTGGATATTGAAAGTTAGGCGTTCGATACAATGGTACGAGAATAAGCATTTACGCCTATAAAGAGGGTCAAATGATTTAAAGAAGTTTGGCTTCCCAAGGAGAGAAGGTGTGCGTCTCAATGGATAGTTAAATTGCCTTTGATGTTCTGAACATGTGTCGAGTATAGGTTGGCTGCATGACACGGTAAAATGGCGAGGAGACACGTGAAAAGCATGGAAGTGACCTTTAGACAAGAAGGACACTATAAATAGAGCTGAAAATCAAGGAAAAAAGGGTTAGAGGGAAATTTGGGAGGAAAAATGGCAAATGGAAGTCTGTAGTGTGGAACAACAAAATGAGAGAACCGCTAGGGAGAAGGGATATCCCAAAACAGAGAAGGAAGGGTTTGAGATTGAGTGTATATATGCTGTCATAAATTGAGGCCATGCGAAGTATTTTTCTAAGGCTGTATAGCCAATCTAAGGAAGGAAGACAAAATGTCTCCATAGTCTTACATGGCGCGTTGGTCATGGACATTTCTAATACACCTGAGGAGCCAGTTGGTAAGCGCATCGCTCCTCAGCGAGTATGACACAACTTAAAAGGGAGGCGAGTGGAACACCTATGCAGACAAAGCTAAGCCTGGAAAGCTAGAGGGCCAGAGAGCTAAGTTAGAGAATGGGTAGTCCCAACTGCGGTACGCTAAGAGAAATGGTTAGACAATCAAGGCAAGGAGCTGGTGTGCCTTTACACATTTAGGTACCTACCACAATTGGGCAGTGTTTAGCGAAGTAGAGAGATAAAAGGGTTACTGAGAGCTACCCTCGAGTGGGATGTCGATGACTTGAGGAGAAGAGATTAAAGAAAGGGAACTTAAACCCCTAAAGACCCCAACACGATGAGTTGCACCTCGAAGGCAAAGAGAAACAAGGAACATTGATACATGATGAGGTTGTTAGAAGCCGAGACCATGTGAACGCCAGTCTTGAGGCCGCATAACCCAACTAAGATGGGAGACAGAGATGTGTGGTAATCTCATATGGTAGGAGAATCGAGTTATTTTACGACTTGCGCTTAAGGAGCATCTTGGAAGCACTACAATAATTAGAGTCTTCCCTAGCGTAGCAACACGTTGCCGAAAACCCTCACAAATGTCACAGAAGGCTACCACAACGTTGGCAAGCACGTCACAGAAAGCTCGTTAAGGATACTTTCCATGATGCATCTCGCTCCCATGTCAGCGAAAATTTCCCTTGCGCACCATCCAGTATGTCACGAAATCCTTCCGTGACGTTGGCGTCGCAAAAGGTTTTTTATTATATATATATTTTTTAATTTTCTTATTATCTTTTTATTGTTTTCTATTATTTTTATTATTTATTTTACTAAAACCTGATGTAGTAAAATTTGTAGTAAAATGATTAAAATGAAATTATTATTCATTATATAATGATGCATGAAATATGTTCAATACAAAAAAATAATTACATAACTCAAAACATTACATTAAAAAAAAACTTGAAATCTAATGCTCTAGGATACTGTAGATACGGACGCCAAACTTACAAATAACATAAAAGTATAGTTAGAATATCACATATGGAAAGTTCAATAAATTAAATATTGAAAAGTGTGTACCCAAGTGATTACGAGCATCTCTATGCTCGACTCATCTCCTCGAGCATCTTCTTCATCTCTTTCATTTGTAGATGTCTCTAAATCTGCGAACCACCGAATTGGGACATCACCCGTCGGAGATCTTTCTATCCTTTGGAATGAGATTGGTTTGTGGGAACCAATTAGGATGGAAAAATGTTTAGAGATATTTGAGAGAAACTCTTTTCTTTTTGCAGAGAGCAAAAACCTTGGTTTTTTTTCTTAATTAATACGTTAAAGAAAATAATTTTCTTAAAAATATTTATAACTCTCTTTCCTTCTTCAAATAGGAATAGGAGTGAGAGAGAATCATGAGATTCTATTATTAAATCTACTAATTAATTGATAATTAATCAATCAGTTAATAATTAATCAAATTATATTTTATTAATATTTCATTTAAATCGTATTTGAAGGAATATCTTTCCAATATCTTCTAGATTTATATTAATATAATTAATTAAATCATATTTAATTAATATTTCATTCAAATCTTATCAGAATGAATATCTCTCTATTATTTTATAGATTTAATTAAATAAAACTAAACTATTAATTAATTCTCCAATTAATTAATAGTTAAATTAAATATCTTATATTTAACTTAAATTATATTTGAATCATATTCAAATATAAATGTATCTCATAACCAATAACTTTAGTTTGAATCCAATTCACATAAATTAATATTTAAACTCATTCAAATATTTTATCTCTCATAAATTATTTTGAATTATATCTAAAATTAAATTTATATAATAAAGTTTGATAAACTTTGTATTATAATGTAGACTATACATTAAACTAATTTTCAAAGTAAATTTGAACATTTCAAATTACAACCAATATAAATAAATCTCATTATCTTTACGAGCTAGGAAGGGGACCTAATGGACCTACAAATCAGAAGCTACAACGATCTGAGATTAATTGGCTAAACTCATTAACCACATTAATAAATATTCGTTAACTGTGTGTACACTCCATTAAAGACTCATAGCTAACTCTTCTCACTGTAGATGTAATTCTGTGTCCATGGATATAGACTAATAATAATAGGTTAGTCCTTCATGAGTGTTTGTAACACCAACTGAGTCAATTTACCGTTTTACCCCTGAGTTATCTCTCATTCTTAAATACCAGTGCTCCTCTAATGAACAATCTGTTTATGGTCCTACCAATAAACAGAAACCCCTCTTGTGCCATAGAGAGGGTAGAGCCCTTTGTTCAAGACTTGGAGACACCATTTAAGGAAACACTCATCAACTTACCCTAAAGTAGGAAAGAAGTGAATTCCATCTTGTATAATTATGTTTCTAGCTCCCCACTCAGCCTTGTTCCCAAAATGATAAGCTTACTGAGTCGATAATCTGACCACTCTCATTCATAAAAATCAAGGGACAATCCCTCATGAGCAAGAGTTCATAATATACTCAGGATTAAGACTAAGTTACTTAGGTCATCCTAGTGAAACAGAAACCTAACTAGTTAACGGAGTTACATCTAGTGGTTACTATTTTGCGTCCAATTTTATGAAATCTCATTGCATAGGATACCCTCAATCGCAAATCAACTACATGAACATGTTAGATCATTGCGTTTGTATCAAATACAAAGTAAACTGTATCCATAGTATTGTCACGATAAGGTACCCAACCTTATCCCTATACTATAGACCCTTTAAGCTGATCTCGAGGATTGATCTATGTCATCTCTACATACTGTCCAAGACTTATTAAACAACTTAGGATGTTAGTTTATTGGATTTGAGTTATTAAGACAAAACCAATAATTTAATCAATAACAATTATTACAATAACAACACTTTATTAACAATGATCAATGAATTATATTTACAATATACGAGTTTTAGGACAAAAATCCCAACTCTACTCTTAAACCTCTAGGTACCCCCTACAGAGAGCAACATTAGTGACAAAAAGCAAGTAAGAAAAGGAGGATAAGAAGCTGACTCTAATTTTAGAGACCAAAAGAGTCGAGCCAAAGAAAAGAAGGCCTCACGTGTTTAAGTAACTGTCTCAAGAAGTAACGCCAAATGGTAGGTGAGGAAGGACATAGGTACTAACCAAGTGGTAGTTAAGTATCAGTGCCAAGAGATTTCAATAGTTGTAATTGTAATGCCCAAACTTGTAAAAAGTGTTAAGTTAATAAAATAAGAAGTTATGTTATTCTATTATATCGTTATTATTATTTGAGTTGATCGTCTAGAAGCTAAAGTTGGTTTACATTGTGTAAAGAGTACTAGGTACTGGATCAAGGTTTTAAGTTGTAATTTTTCCGTTGAGTTAAAGAAATCTAAGTCTGAGGCAAGGACTTCATGCAAGGGCAAGTTAAAGTAGGATGTTCCGCTTACTAGATCTAGGCAGCACACCTCCACTTAGTCACTGGAAGTGACTTTAGGGCGAGGTATGACATCTAGGGTTTAAATCCTCTATCCTCAAGTTATATTATAATACCTTTAAAAAAATGTACAACAAGATGTGTTGTATAAAAAAAATTGAAATGAAGAAAATAAAAAACGTAACCACTGGGACTTCAACCTTCACCTACGTAACAAGTGGAAATACTTATCATTGTAGTTCATTTGGGAAGGTAGCTAAATTATGATATTGGGTAGGCTTATGTAGTTCTTGAAATAGTACTATTTAATATAAGCAAGGAAAGATAGTTATGAAGGTAACCACAAAATGAACAAACAAATGAAAGGTTCAAACAAATAAGAAAAAACACAATTTTCAAATGAAACTAAACACAAAAATGGATTTGTAAACAGAAAGGTTTTATGCAATAAATTTGATAAACTATCCTTCTTAGAAGTTCAAGATAAAAGAATGATCTAAAAGTTTGTTGAAGGGCATTAAATGAAATTTGGTCATTTGCAAGGAGAAAGAAAATAAAAGATAAGAAGGAAGTTTGAAAGTCAGAAATTTGAAAGTCCTCAACAATTAATGATAGAAAGGTGAAAAGACATTCAAATAATGGTGCAACTGATCAAGAAAATGGTAGAAAAATAGAAAAAATTAATATAATAACTTAATTATGCAAAATTTGATTACAAACTCAAGATTAATCGTACAATTTGTATGAATAATTGCAAGAACAACTTTTTTCTCAACTATCTTTTTTTTTCCCTCTTTTCTTTTTTCTTTTTACTTTTCTTCTCAACTTTTTTTTTCTACTTTTCTTCACAACTTTTTTTTAAAACATGTAAAACGTAATAGAATGAAAATAAAAAGAACAATTGGTGAAAAGTTAATAAATGATAAGATGAAATAAAAACTAGAATTTAAAGTTTTCAAGAAAGAAAGATAGAATCAATCCTAGAGTAGAGGACAAAGATGCAACCTATACTTTGATACCAAATGATAAGAAA
>JBBPDI010088903.1:0-12420 GCA_037974545.1 Cucumis variabilis
CTCATCTACGAATTCATCTTCATTTCCAACTCCCACGAGCAACTCCCAACCACCGACTACTAAGTCAACCACCACCACCACCCACGGCGAACGCGGCGGCGACGGCGGCCACTTTTTCCCTTTTCTTTTTAATCTTGTGTATTTGGTTTTGTTAAATTTCTTTTATCGGATGGGTTTGGTCGTGTCTCATTTGTGACCGTTGGATCTTTACATGATTTGATCATTATCATCATCATCATCATCTTTGTGGTCGTCGTTGAGTGCCGTGTCTGGACCCTGCGATGATTTGATTGAAGATGAAAAAAATCAGGGCCAGGTTGTAATTTATGTTATTCTGCGCCTGTCTGTACGTGATTTATTTTCAAAGTCTTTTATTTTTTTCTCCCTCTCTTTGTCCATTTCGATAAGTTTCTAAATTTCAGATTTTCTTTTTCCAACTCTCTATTTTCTAAAATAATGCAGTAGGACCCTTTTGCCTTCATTCTGAAGAACTTTATTGCCATCCCAACTTTTTTCTATTTTTCACATATTTATATATTTTTTGCTTCAATAATGCAAATATGAGATTCAATCAACTTATTTAAAATAAATTCCCAATGCTTCGTCAATTGTATGTTTCAAAATCTTATAAAAAAAATTGAGTTTCAATGTCAACAACCAATAGCGTTTTTGTTAGAAAGGTAAATTACTTGTAGTTTTTATAATGAGAAAATGTCTTTGAAAATGATTGCTAGAGAGTATTAATTATTATTATTTTTTGTGAGGTGAGGCAATTTTAAGTGCTGTTTAAAACCAAACCAAGTTCAAAATTGAATATATAAAATAATAAAAAGGGTTTCAATTTTCTTTTCTAAATTATATGTATTTAAATTAAGTCAATTGCCACATGTTCATCTTCATCACTGTATATAAATTCCAATATAATTCTTGTCCATTGTTTTACTTAAAAAAAGAAAAAAAAAACTAAATTTCATTCTTGCCGGAAGTGATTACCCATAAAAATTAACCTACACAATGTCTTTTAAGTTAAGAGATTAATCTTTGTAAACAAAACGTGCATAACATTTAACATTTATATGAGTGAACTTCAATAAATTTGTTATTTATTTAGAGAGAAAACTAAATGACTTTCATGCTCAAATTAAAGATAAAGAAGTCTGAAATGGGGAAACAAAATAAAAAAAATTCAAGTTATCTCTATCTTATAGTTAGAATGAGATGTTTTTTTTTTCTTTCTTATTCTAAGCATGTTAATATTAAATTCGATTTGTTTAACAATTCATTGGTCATATTGATTTGAATCCAAGTCCAACCTCTTCTTCTAACTTTTGGTAAATTTTAATAGGTTTAGTTTCACGAAAAATATTATTATTGAGAAATTTTAGTGTTGTCAATTCAAACATAAATTAAATTATTCTTTTCAAAAGTTGATAACTCATCTCGATTATTACAACACATGTGGTAGGATATTCAAATCTAGAACTCTTTAGTAAATAACGCTCCTATCACCTATGTTAAATTTGGTTGAGTATTAGAATATTTTTTTTTGTCTTTCAATAAATAAATATACTTTTATTTTTTTGGTCTAATACAAACAAGAGTTGGTTCACATTCACACTGTCACTAATCGAATCTTATAACACAATAGGCTAACTTTGGAAGAGAAAAAAAAAAAAAGAAAAACTAGTTTGACTTTAATTTATATTAAAAAAAAGTTGTATGAAAATGAGACTAACCTAATTCATATTTTAAAATGAGGTAGAGAAAAAGGATGCATAATTAAAAAGAAATAGGAGATCAATAAATATAACTTGAAAAGTGGACAATATATTCCTAAAATTTTAAAGTTCGTACATAGCCATAAACCTTCAAAAATATCTATAAAAGAAAAACACAACTTTTAATTTCATATCTAATACATTTTTGAACTTATAAAGTTTATTTTACAGAATTCCTAAACTAATTAAACCTGTTTAGAAACTTATAAGATACAAAATTAGAGATTAAGGGAAGTTTGAGACAAATAGAGTATGGTATTATAAAGTTTGACTGTGTGTTTGAGATAGTTTGGTTCTATAATAATAAATACTGTAGTGAATAATAAAAAAAATTATAAATTTACAATAATAAAAACTATAGCAAATAGTGTAGCAAACAAGGAATTTTGAAATAATGTTTGGTATGGCTAATTTAAGACATTTAAATAGTATTTATTGAAACAAAAAGTAATTACCTGTAGTATTAGATAATTCTAGTTCCAAACCATCTCTAAAACTATTGTTTATAGAAAAGAGGAAAAATAAACTTTGAAATCATGAATAGTCCAAAAAAAAAAAAAAGAATAATAAGCATGTGAATTAATAGTAACTAGTAGTACTACCACCTGCCTTATAGTGGGTAGAGCATAGGCATACATTTGATTTCGTTTTTTCCTATATAGAAAAGTTAATGTGTATTGAAACTTTTTTCCTCAAAAAAGGAAAAGAAAAATTGTGAAACTTTTAAGTTAATGATTACAATAATGTAAGATTTGAATAATTTTGTCGACTGGCTCCTCTCCTCTTCTTCTCTTAGGGTGGAATCCAATGATGAAATGATATTGTAGCAGTTGTACAAGCACACAAATTATTGTTGTAATAAACATCAACTACCTTATGATGGACACCGGTTGGGTTTCGTTCGATAGGAGACGATTTAAGATTGGTTAGATATTCTAACTGTCTAAAATTGAGTCCCAATCCAGCTCTCAAAATTTTGAATTAGCTTAGAGCAGTAGGGTTTTGGATTATCATTATTTTCTTCTTATTGTCTTAAATAGTTTGAATTTATCTACCACGCATTGTAAATAATTAAATTTTCATAAAAGTTAAATGTCATTTATATATATACTACAAACTTTAGATTTTATTCAAGTTGAGTTAGATAAAGTTAATTTTTTTATATATATTTTAACTTAAAGACCATAACCAAACTCATGATAATAAAAAAAAACTTTTGCAATCTAATGGAATGAATAAAACTAACTCAATTAAACCTCTGTAATTTGAATTAGTTTAAATTGGATAGTTTAGATGGTTCGAGTTGTTGTATTATTTGAACAGCTATGTTTTCTTATTATACTTTTACTAATAAAATCGTAGTTAAAAAGTTTTTCCTCTAAGGTTTATGTAGATAGATTAACTTTTGATAGAATGACAAAAAAATGTTTTCTTAATTTCACTTTTCCATCTAAAAACTCTTTTGGATTGACCTGGAAAAAACTTTTATTTAAAATAAAAGAAGTTCCATTCACTTATCTTTTAAAGACAAAATATTTACGTTTCATAACATGAAAATTATTGTAAACAGCAAATGGTAAAATTTTCAAATTCTATTACTCGTAAACACTAATAGTCTTTTATTAACGTTTAGCAATTCTGGATAGATATTAATAGAAGTTTATCAATATTCATTAACGTCTATCATTGATAAAATCTAAAACTTTGTTGTAAATATTTTGATTTTATTATATAATATTTGTGAATTTTTATCGTGAAATATGAATAGTTTGTTTCTCTTATTACTACTCTCGGAAAAACCCTCAAACCGACGTACTTCTGGAAATAATTTTTTTTAGGTCTGGTCCACAAAACTGAGTCAAAATGTGCAGTTTGAACTTAATTTCCTTGTCAATACCCACCATCTATTATTGGCAACAATTACTTTTGAGTTTCATAGCCTTTTTCATTTTCGAGACATAACCTATCTCTGCTTTTGTTATTAAAAGTGGTTTTAAAGAAATAGTTCATCTAATACGCTATTTTCAAACTTATTTCAATTTTACTACGTAAACATATTCGAACTCATTATTATTGTGTGTGAGACTTAATATTTCTCTTTGCATATATTTTATATATGTGTAGAGAGAATGAAAAGCATAATTACGTACATCTTTCTAAAGGCTTAGTTTAAATTTTTTATTAGATTATATATATTTATATTTCAATGTTGAAATTAACATGGATTTTTATATGTTTATATTATATTATATATAAATTGTAATTAAGAGGTCAATATTTCTATAAAAATCTAATAACTATTCATTTTCTGAATTTTTCATTTTTTTTTGGTGTTGAAAACAGTGGTCACTTGTGAGATAAAACCAACAACTTGAATGTACTAATCAAACAAAATTAGTCATGCATTCTTCTATTATAAACTAATGAAAAGAAGAAAATTAGATGGAAAAAAAAAAAACTGAAATCCTCAAAGAAGGAAGCAAGATTGTTTCAAAGAAGCCTGAAGAGAAGAAATTAATACAACGATTTTCTTCATTTGCTTTATCACTTGGTGTGAGTTACGAAACTTTTACTCTCTTCCTCGCTTCATTTTTTGATTTATTTTTAAAAGTTAGGTATATTTTCTCTTAATTTCTTTTATAAATTTTTTTACTTAGTTTAAAAATGGGTAAACATGTGATCATTTTCTTTGAAAATAAAATGCCCCTTTTTATTTCCTTTTTTCCTATAAGAGAAAATAGCGATGAAGATTGTTCTTAATGTCCCTTTTATATACTGCAAAAACAATAGCTAGTAAGTGAGTAGTAGACCCATACTATGGTTTCTTTCTTCACAAGAAATTAACGAGTTTGGTCTGTTCTCATGTGGCTATCATAATATCATTTCCTTTTCAATTATCCATGTGTTTGTCTAATTGTTAAGTTTATTATTTATACTTACATTATATTGTATAATTTCAATAATATAAACAAATTATTTAATGATTTATGTGAGAAAATTTAACAACGTAATCCGAACCTCCAACCTCTACTTACAATGGAGAAACAATAGATAGAAATTTTAATATATGTTTGAAAATGGCTAATAAAGAGTGGAGCTTAATTTTGGGTTGCATTAATGTAAAGTAGTTTCTATAAATGTTAAAGAATAGTAGGTTAGGCCATTTAGGTAAAAAGAAAGCAAGCAAGTAGAAATTGGGTTTTAAACCCCTTATAGAATTGGAGAGAGAGTCATCATAGTCCAAGAGGGAAAAGGGTGAAGCCCAAATATCAAAAGTTGCAATTGGATCCAAACTCTTTTAGAAACACACTCACCAAAATGATTATATTGGAAATTGGTATGGATACCAACAAATTTCTCAGTTCCATTTTAAAATTTGTCAAAAGAACAAAAATGTGAAGAATTATGGCAAATCTCACCTCCTTCATGTGTAGATTTTATTCCAAAATATACTATCAAAATAGAATCTTCACCCAAATTTGTTTTATATATTGCTAAGTCTAAATATATTTTGATTTTTAGTCTCATATTTTTATCTCCATTGTACGATGTCAATTCATCAAGATTCCTTATTTTTAATAAGCTCTAGAGACTTATGAAAAGGTGAGGTGAATTACGAAAATAATCGTTATCTCTTAATTAGATGATTCTTAACTTTAAGATAATTATAATTTTAAAAAAATTTGTTGAGAATTTCTAAACATAGCTTTGTAATTCCATGTGGTATTTTTACACTTTCAAAGTTCTGGTAAATTATCTATTTTAATTTTTATATTTCTATAAGAATTTACTTTCTAAATACATTTATGGTGTGATATGGTTTGAAACTCTAATTTAGGCATGTAGAATTTATTTTTTTTCATCGCAACATTAAAAGAGTTCGTAGCTTCTTTTCAATGAATAGACATCTTTTCTATCATAACGTCGATTCTATGACTAAAGTTAACTTTCCATTTTGTACTCTATAATGATAGGTCTAAAAGAATTAGGATGAGACATTCAGGTATAACTATTATAAACATTATTAGTTTTCCATTTCACACTATATAAAAAATATTAGGCCCCAACATCATGAAAAAATACACATTTTCTATTGACTCATTATAAGCCATTACTTATATATATATATATATACTTATTAGGTTAGCCCTTTGTTTAGGTCAAGTAAAGTTAAAAGCAATTATTTTAGATGATGTTGTTTTAAAAATCTATAAATAATTTAAAAATGATTGTTTGAATTAAATTCCAATGATAAAATTATGTAATTTTTATTTAAATTTATAATAGATAACCATGATATTTTTTGGACAAGATTTTTCTTCCATCCCTTTTGAAAATCATGTAAAGGTAAAAAGGCATCAACACATGTGAGCATGCAACTCAATAGGATAGATATAGATAAAAGGGAAAGAATTGGACCAATTCTCCCAACCTTTTCACTCTCTTTTTTTTTAATCGTTATCTTCTTTTTCGATTTTATTCGTTGTTCAAACTGACAATTAAAAGTGTATGGATTCGATTCAAAAAGTTGTAAACCTAATACTTGTTTGACTTATGTGTCTCACTGTAAGAAAACATCAATTTTATACATCTTATCAACTCATTACACTGTAAACCCACAGTTTCACAATTCACTAAACATTTCAAAGTGTCGTTAAATAGTCTATTTTTACAGAGGCTTTAATGATGCAAAAAGTTGTATAGTTGAAACTCTTGCATTAAAACTCGTTTTTTAATAGTGCTTTTACTTATGCAAATATTTTTTTCTTATCGGTTCAACAACACTAGATTACGATTGAGACTTTTGATTTATTAATTAATGAAATATTTCTTGATTGATGAGATTAGGATGAATAACTCCTCTCCCTTATAAAAGCAGAATATCTTTCTCTTTTTCTACCTTTTTTTCCTTCTTTAACTTTGGATAACACTTATTTCTATTTTTGCAGTCACTTTTTTATGGTTGGATTTTCCAATTACATTATAGGTAGATACCTATCCAAAAATCTTACAATATATATTTTTACTATTCAAAAAAAAAAAAAAGAAAGTAAAAGTAAAAGAGAAAAGAATCCAATTTTTGTTGGCCGTGTGTTGATTTTTTCTTCACAAAACAATTTTTTCTTTTGTTTTTTTTTTTTTCATAAATCTTTAATTTAATGATGAATGAAAAGCAATGTTTATTTTGTAAACTTATGATGATTTTGAAGAGATGAATAATGTTGCATTCAAGATTTTTTTTTTTGAAAAATCATCTTAATATTAAAATTTTAGTATTTTTATATCAGAAAATTTATGTTATTCCTTTTATACGATGTACTGATTAAATTGATATTGTATCACCTTCTTATCCAAAAAAAAAAAAACTATAGATATTCTATAAGTTGCGCTAGACATAGACTTGTAAAGATACGGAATAATTTTATTTAATTTTTTTGAAGTTGAAGCATGTTTGATCTACTCTTAGTTTTTAATCATATGAAAAAAAAGAATGACAAAATGTACTTTTGATCCACAAAGTTTAAAATTAGTGTTTATTTGGTACTTAAAATTCTAAAACGAACACTTTAATTACCAAAGATTCAAAAAATAGTTCTAAAAAATAGTTCTAAGTGGTTCTCAAAGCTATTGAACGTTAGTTGACTAACGGTAACCATAATTTTAGTTTCCATTCTCTCCTTCTTCGTTCAGATATGAAGAACGCCACCAAGCCTCTCATGCCTCTCTTCTATTCTCTCTCCTTTGTCGTTCAGAAGAAAGCTCCTTCATTCCATTTCTTTAGCTTTAATTTTTCTGATGAATTAATAGGCACTTTAAGATATTGGGGGGGTTTCTTCAACTTGTTCAAAAACATCAAATTGATGGTTAAAAAAATAATAATTCAACTGATCATAAGAGAACAAAGATATATAGATATATATAAAAGTTACTATATGTTTAAAGGAATGGGGTAATTTCTACTGATTGTTGTTCAACAAAGAATGAGTCAAGGAGAAAAAACTTTATAATATAAACTTCTGGTTTGTGTTTGTACAAATCTGAATCGAAGGCATAACCTTTCTTTCTTCTACTTCTCCACCTCTTTTTTTTATTCTTTTTTCTAGTTCAGAATTTCAAACTGTCAAATCTATCTAGAAGAAGAAGTAACTCTCCCTTCATCTAGAAGAACGAAGAAACTTTTCTTTCATATCTGAACAATGAAGAAACAGATGATGGGAATGAGATGTGTGTTCATTAACATTCTTTCGAATCATTTAGAAATTAACTTTAAACTTAAAAAACCTATAAGATTAGATGAAAGAACCAATTCAACAAAACTAAAGTTGGGTATGGTGTTGCATAATTTGGACCATGCACATGCTATGAAAAGTTTCTTGGGTTCCTTTTCATGTGCCTTATCATTCTAGGTTACTTTTTTTCACTGTGATAAGAAATATTCTTTTCTAAAGTTTTATCGTAAAATATTATAATTAAAAATAATTTATAAGTATAACAAAACTTAAATCTATTACAAATAATAAATTGTATTATGGATAAGAGTCTATAAATGATACATGTCACTTGTAAGAATCTATTTATGATTAACAAATTTTTTTATTAATAATTTTTAAAAACCTTGGATGTTATTATTTGACCATTAGTCCTAAATTAATCATCCATTCTAATTATCTCAATATGGTAATATTTTAACAATACAAATTATTAAAATATATGAATCTAACTCATATTTAAAAATTGATTTTTTTAATATTATAAAATTTAAAATTCATTACTCATATTTTTCAAACGATAATTACCAACACTTTACTCAAATAAAATAGTTGTTTTTAAATATTGTAAAATAAAATAATTTTTTTACAAATATAATAAAATAATGTATAAAAGTCTATCACATATATACCATAATATTTTGTTATTAAATATTTTTAATAATTTTATAAATATCAGAATTTATTATTTAGAATAATTTGTCAAAATTAACATGTACAAATTTGAGTTAAGTTATGATCAGAAAAAATCCACGTCATCACATATCTATTGAACATATATAGTAATTTAGAAAAGAAGAGGCAAAAGAATATTTAGCACTTTTATTATTTTGAAAGTCGGTCTCCACAAACACATACCACGAGGATAAGAGAAAAAAGCAACACCTTTGTTGATGTACCAAACTTGGGTTGAAAAATATTCTAAACATCACTACACACACACACCCTTTTAAACACAATCAATTTTGACCTTTTCTTTTCAAAGTAATTTTAACATCATCATGGTACAAGAGTAGTTGATTTTAGTTATGCTCCTCAAAGTTAACACAATATCCTCTTTTAGTCTTGCATTAGTAGGACAAAAGAATTGAAATCATGTAGAAGAAAATTTAGATTCATAGTTTTGGATTTTGTTTCAATCTAATTAATTTATAAATTACAATAATCTTGATATAACACCAAATATTCGATTTTAGTGTCTATACTTTTAAATATTAAATTTGGTTCATAGAACTTTTTTGGTGATTTTTTTTGAAAGTTTTAATTAATTAATTTATTAGTCGTTTCACTATAAAGTTTAAAAGCATATTCACATAACATATTATATTTTCTTGCATGAATTTATATGATAAAATTTAACTTCAAGTCACTAAATTTAGGATTCATGTTAAAATATTATTTAGAGTTTGTTCGTACGTATACTTTCAAATGTCCAATTTTAGTCTCTAAGCTTTAAATTGAATCTCTACTACTAGATCTTTTTCATTTTTTTTTTATTAGCATTTTCA
Source organism: Cucumis variabilis (assembly GCA_037974545.1). Taxonomy (NCBI): domain Eukaryota; kingdom Viridiplantae; phylum Streptophyta; class Magnoliopsida; order Cucurbitales; family Cucurbitaceae; genus Cucumis; species Cucumis variabilis. Next base: position 9,556 of record JBBPDI010088903.1, read on the forward strand.
ATGTACATCTTACAAAAATATTTTCACATATTTGTATTTCTTTTCATGAAAATCAAATTATTATGATTATCAAATGATTAAAAATAAGAACTAAAATTAAAAAAAAAATTAAAATACTTTTAACCTAAGATTTAATAAAAGCTTATATATTCAAATTGGATATTAAAAGATACCAAGTACTCAAATTAAAACGATACATAAAATAAAACAAAATGATATCTTTTATGAATTAAAGAACTTATAATTGATTAGCTTTCACTGGTTTTTTATATAAAAAAAATATGTTAAAAATTTCCATTTCTAACTAAGTTTAACTCACTACCTACAAAAAAAAAAAAACTTTAAATACCAAAGTATGATTCAACAAAAATGCTATAATATTGAAACTAAGTGAACAAATAAACATGCACTTATCACTATACTCTCATCATACAAAACCCTAAACCCCCTGGACAGAGAATGTGAATGAAAATTTGGTCACATGTAAAAGTATTACACAATTTGGTAAATCATAGGCAGCAAATCTAAGATACATTTGAGTATTTTTTTTATCACAAAACTAATATTAAATACCAAAATCTATATGATATAAACAGTTATATATCTATGTCTACTATAACACAAATAGATACAAATAATAGTCTATCATGATATTCATATCACATATAATAAATCGTGTTATTTTGCTATATCGGTAATATTTCAACCTACAAACCTTATATGCCACAAACTTAACTATCAACTTAAAAAGACAAAAATGAATATCGATCATACATTCACTTTAAACTTTTAAAAGAAACATCTCAATCAAAGGCCATTAAAATTGAAAAACGCACACACCGCAATAGAATATAAGGAACCCGGTTCGATCCGGATGTCCCCAAAATCCAAATCCTGTTGTTCTGTACTTATCCACTTATCCACATTCATCACTCTATATATGTATTCAAATCCATTATTCTTACTTACTATTACTACATTACTTCTTGATCTTTTTCTGTTTTCATTTCCTGATCGGAGCTTCCTCCATTGAAACGCTGCCGTTTTAAGGATATTCTCTCTCTTTTCTGGTAAGTGAGCGTGACACAAGGTGTTAAACGATCAATATATCCAACTTTCTATTCATTCTATTCTTCTCTTCATTCGTTGAACTAAATTTGTATTTTACTTTTTTTTTTCTTTTTTCTTTTGAAGGATTGAGGATTTTGGTTTAAATACAACTTTTATCACTACAATTATCTGTGTTCTATTGTTTGTTTATTTTAATGGAAAAAACCTGGGGGTGTATATGGAGTTGTGAAGACCACTGTTTTTCAAGAAAAAAAAATTATTTATGGATAGGAGAATAGGAAAAATGTCACAGCTATCATTTCAATCGCATATTTGTAAAATAAAAAGAATATACATCTTAAGTATAAAGCATAAATATCATAATAAAAAGTTAGAAAACACTCTATTAATACTCCTCAAACTATTATATCAATTAAGAAACTAAAATAATGATGTGAATTTAAACATTAAAATTTAGAGTTATTTCCACTTAGTTTCATTTAAAATCAATACAAATCATCTTAATTTAAATAATTCTTCTCCCAAAGTTTCCAAAGTTTCAAATGAAAAGGAAAAACATTATGACAATTCATCTTGCAAATATTAAAGAAAAGTTAAAATGTAACATTTAAAACGACGCCGTTGGCGTGTGGCCTCGTCATTGATTTACGTACAAGAAAAACACGGCGGCGGGCAGAACTTTCCAAAGAATCGGAGGGTACTTTGGGAATTTCACACCCATCTTCTCTGATATTTTCTATGAACTGAAAATCTGCTCTTCCTTCTCCTCCTCCTCCTCCGGCGAGATCCCTCTTCGAAGCCGATGCCCATATGAAGTTTAATCAGTACTTAAAAAACGGAATTGAATAATGATACCTTAAGGAATTTTAATTCTATTACCGTTTGAAATTTTCCTCTGTTGGAAACTTTGTTCCTTTTGTTGTTGTTACAGGGGTCCGACCCTTTTCTTTCTCCTATTTTTCACCTCATTTTTTCGTTAAATTCTTGAATTTTTCGGTCATGCTAGCTAGTGTTTTCGATTTTCAGGAGAATTCTTCTGATGATGATGGAGTACGAAATGGAGGCTTGGATTTCCCCAAATGGCGACATGTCATCGATCGATCTCGGATATGGCAGCTTCGGGTAGTTCATCGTTCTTAAACAGTGTCTAAATTGATTTCGATATGACTATTAGGATTTTTTTTCGTAGAGGTTTTGCGTGGGAGATTTCTTATTTCTTTGGTTTATAATTTGAAGGTGTTCTCATTATAGAAGGAGGTGTAAGATTAGAGCCCCTTGTTGCAATGAAATATTTGATTGCAGACATTGTCACAACGAAGCTAAGGTTGGCTTCTGATTGATTGTTATTTTCATATATATATATATATATATATATATATTGAGAAATTGGATTCATGAAGCTTCCCATTGATGCTCTTTATGCAGAATTCATTAGATGTGGATCCTCTCTTACGCCACGACATTCCTCGCCAGGATATGGAAAAAGTAAGTTTCCTTTCAAGTATCAATTAAGCTTCATGTTTCACTTAGCTTCTGAATTCATGTTTTATCCTTGGTTTTTTTATTCAGATCAGTTTCAAGTTTAATTTTTCTAGGATCTTAAAAACCTTTAGGAAGAGATTGCATAACACAGAAATAGAGAGAGTCTTTAGAAAGACCTTTAAATTTTCTATAAATATAAATTCTAATTCATGAGTTTTTGTTTGGTTTCTCTCTATAGGTCATCTGTTCCTTGTGTGGCACAGAACAAGATGTAAGTTCTTTCCTTCAAAGCCTCCTTCACCTAAAAATATG
>JBBPDI010088921.1:0-12418 GCA_037974545.1 Cucumis variabilis
GACGACGTGTCTGACTATTTAAGTGTAGGTGGTATGACACAGACAACAGCAAAAGTCACAGGACACAAGTGGAGTTAGGGTACAAATCAATCAACACATTTCATTTTTGGTTCATCGACGAACCAGTCATCCTTGCGACACAGAGACACCAAGTATTTTACATAGAGGATCCAAAAATAGTACAAATTAGAGGGTTGTTCAAGTGATCCAGAATAAGCGAATTTGGAATGTGCTTAAAGTTGATGATGTTGACAATGAACAACTGAATATAGTGAAAATCGTTGACGATGGATATCACGTTGTTGAGACAGTTGGGGATGACACTCTATGCAGACCCGACGTTGATCATATAGTTATTGAAAGACTGATTCGTTCGAACATTACTGACGACTTCATAGACGATGAAAATGATCAATTGCCAAATCAAAGTGAATCTAGTGATGACGAATGATGTTGAAGAACCACATATCCACATATTTCATAATTTTATGCATTCAATTTCATGTACTCATATTTGTTTGATTAATTTTGAGTTATATGTGTACAGGTACTATGTCTTCTTCATTTCCATATAGTAATTTTGATGACACAGATGCTCTATTTCTTTGGTTTGGTGACATTTTGAACAACGTGGGACCGACGACATCCTCAGTAGGTGACACATCGAATGAGTGTTAATTAATTTGATGTTAATTATGAACAGTTTTTTTTAGTCACGATTTGTTTCTAACATAACTTCATTTCTGTACCAGAATTGTCTCAACCTACTCTGACTCCCAGGACATGTTAACAGTCTCGAAACTTGGAGTTGGAGAGGTACGTTCAGAAAATGGTAGAATTCCAATTACCATAGCTTCAGGAGAGGAGAAGCCAATATCTACACATGTTGTCCGGTTCAGCAACACCATTAACGTGTGTGTGAGAAATACATTTCTAGTTCATTGCCTTAAGTGGGTTGATAATAGTAGAGAATACATTGAGGTTGTCAAGGGCGATCTACAGGTAAAATCAAAAGTGCATTAGTTTTCTGTAGAGACATACACATCATTATATCAACGAAACTAACATGTGGATTTTTTTCGTTTCTAGCCCTTTTTCGTGCTTGATTTCAACGATCAAGCAGTTACTAGATTTATTGAGCATCAGATGCTCACATCTTTTAAAGAGTTTAGGGGCAACTGTCACAGACATTTCAAACAATACAGCGACCCAAAACAGGCACGTGTCAACCCAACTAACATATTGATGGGACGTACAGAAGATTGACACTTCTTATGCGATTATTACATGAGCCGTGCATTTCGGTGAGATCTACGAATCCCACTGGTATGTGTCATTTCACTTAATTTTCTTAACATGAGTGTGTACTTTTAACAAACATTTTCATGCAAGAGCAATCACGGATGAACAAGGCTGCTAGGTAAAAACAGCCTTCAATCATAGTAGTGGGTCAAAGTCGTTTCTACAATGACAGCATGACCTCGCTTGCATGACTTCGCTGAAGAACGAGGTCTACCAGTCAACCAACTGGAATTATTCAGAGGAACCCCCGCTCGAACTGGAGAATTCATTTCGCAGGTGGCTATGGATTCATATGTTAGTTTGAATTTGATTTTGTCTAAATTATGTATTTATACTTCTCCAATTCATAACTTACATAAAATTTTATTTGTTGCAAAGTCAAATGCTGGAACTTCAGTCCCAGCCTACCCCAGAGGGTTCTCAGCCACTCTCCAAGGATGATATTTGTGAGATAGTTTTGGGTAAGCGTCCAAGCTACTCAAAAGGTCGTGGTTGGGGACCCAGGCCCAAGTCCTGCAAAAGTCCTCGTAGCAGTTCTTCGACCACTTGTTCGCATTCTACAGCGGTCAAACAAGCTACACAATCCTCATTAAGCAACAAAGACTCGAGATTCAAGAAACTAGACGCATGATTGAAAAGCAGAGAAGGTTCTCCGAGATGTAGTCTAAACAAATGAAAGAAATGATGAAGAAGATTGAAGAAATGAGTCAGACATAGGGAGGCGTGAGACGTCCGCAGCTTTCTTATTTTAATTTCCTTTTTCATGTCACTTTTTTTAACGAATTTGAAACTATGTTCTTGTGACGTCTATCTAATTATAATCCAATTTCGATTTGGATATGTTATTTACTATTTTAGTTGTTCAGTTTTTATTCAAATTAAATCAAAATCAAAATAAAATTGAATAGAAACTACAATTGAAACAAAAAAAAAAAAAAAATTAAACAAAAAAAATTAATTAATAATATAATAATGTAATTTTTTTTATAAAATTAAATACTATTCCTGACGAAGATAATGTGTCGAAAAAAAGGTTTATCCTTGACGCATGTAAATGGCGTCGGGGACAAGTTTCACGATGCAACATCGAGAAACACCTTTTTCCGACGTGAGGAGAACGTCGATAGATTCCTGAGGTTTCCCGACACATTATGAACATCGATGGAAGTAACATTGGGAGATATGAAGTGCCGACGCATCTCCTTGGTGTGTCAGGGTTATGCCTCTAGGCACAATTTTACCGACGTCTGTCCCAACGTTGAGTAATACATCGAAAAAGCTGTTCCCAACGTTTTTCTTAATATTTCCCAACGTTGTAACGCATCAAAAACACACCAATCTCTTGTGGTGAATTAAATATGATTTAATTAATTATTAACTAATTGATTAATTACTACTTAATTAGTAGATTTGATAGTAGAATCTCATGATTCTCTCCTACTCTTTTTCCTATTCCAAGAAGGAAAGAGAGTAGTAAATGTCTAGAAGAAAACAGTTTTCTTCAAACGAATTAATCAAGAAAAAAAAAGTCAATTTTTTTGCTCTCTGAAAAGAGAAATAGTTTCTCTCAAGTATCTCCAAACCTTTTTCCATCCCTATTGGTTCCCACAAACCAATCTAATCTCAGAGGATAGGGAGGTCTCCGACGGATGGTGTTCCAATTTGAAAAATTAATTTGTAGATTCAGAGACGTTATAAAAAATAAGTCCTTTGGAATTTTTAAATTAAAAGCATGCTTAGTTTTTATTTATAATTTTGATTCTAAAATTTTATTAATGTATTGGTATTTTAGGATTTCCAAATTAATTTGAGAAATATTTTTATAAAATCTTCCGCTGCCATAAGCTTTTATCTTTTCGGGCACATGAGTAATTTATTCTGACTACCAAAAGATGACTCATGAAGCTTTTCTTTTATCCATTGTTAAGGAGGACTATGGTTATCAATGTGGAATATAATCAAGTTGATCCACTGCTTAGAGCAACTGGATTTTTCGATGGTGATGTCAATAATGAGATGGCCGACTACTCTCTTTTCCCAGAAAATATAAATCAAGTAATCTTCTCTCAAATATCCAACACTTTTTCTTCCCTTGTACAATATCTCGCTTTTTTTTTTTCTCATGTGTGTTCATTGTGTAAGTGTTGGTACTTGTGAAAATTGAAGCAGAGTTATTCAATTCTAACCCACCTTGCTTTCACTTTCTTCAACGACACTAACTAAGTAGAGAAACAAGGAATTTGACCGAGGTTGTTTGTTGCTTTAATAAATAAATTATGTTTGTTTGTAGCTATTTATTGGGTAATTTACATTAATTTGAAAACATAGTACTATTTTCAAATAATTTGATGGACGTTTTAAATTGAAAAGAAAAATGTAGGCCATTTTTCCTGTACAACGTTGTTGAAGGTGTATTTGAGTTAGCTCTACAAACTTTCTATTTTTTTTTACTTGTGAATTGATTTTCTTTGAAAATGTTCTTTAGTCATACTCTAAAATGAGATTTTGTTTTCTTACTAAGTTTGGAAGAATTCATTGGAGCAGTGAAGCCAACTTGGAGCAATTGATTGATATAAGACTTTTTGTATGATTGGTAGCAAAATCTTGATTCCAATGTACTTATTTTAGACTTGTTGGTAGCTAAAAATGTCGATGTTTATTCTTTTTGTATATAAACTACCCTTTAACAACAAATGAGTCAATCCTAGTGTACGAATATTACAAAGTGTGTCATAGCGTATATATATTAAAGTGTTGACTCTTTGTTTTCATATGGATGTGATGTATTAGAACAACTTTGTGCTTGAACTGGTTAGTGTAATGACAGAGCGTCAAGAAGCACAGGACATGTATTTTATTGTAAAAAATGTAGTAATTGAGAAATATACGACAAAAAAATGCCATAATATACGAATTCATGACATTTTGTAACAATAGTCAATATCGAAACAATGACATTTAATTTTATAAAAACTATCACGATTGGCATATCCTTGACAGAAAAAAAAATGTCATAATATACGAATTTGTGACATTTTGTAAGTGTCGTCAATATCTAAACAATGACATTTGATTTTATAAAAACTGTCATGATTGGCATATCCTTGACAAAGAAAAAATGTCATATTATACGAATTCATGACATTTTATAATTGTCGTCAATATGCAAAGGATGACAGTTATTTGTTGTCATAGAAAGAAATAATGACAGTTATTTGTTGTCATAAAATATTAAATAATGACATTTATTTTTTGTCATGAAAAAACATATTGTGACAATTTTTTAAAACTGTCATCGATGGTCTTTCCACAATAGGCGATTCTATGACTGTAAATAACTGTCACAGATTTTATTTATGATCGAAAATAACTATTGTCGTAGACCATTTTTGTTGTAGTGAACTAATGTTGTTCTTTTATCTCTCATTTTTATATATATTCTAAGTTTTTTTTTCTGATTGTAATTATTTAGTTTAATAAAAAGCATGGACAATTTTCTTGTGCTGAATAACTGAAAAATGAATAATGAAGTTATACGCCTAGCAGACAATGTAACTACCACACAATACTGACAAGTAAAAAATATTTTTTTCAAATTGAAAATGTTAGAAGCAAAAGTCAATACAATACCAGATTTTGCAAACTTGATTGAAGGGTTTGAAAAAGCAAATATTATCTTGCCTAGAGGAACAAAATTCACAATTGATGCATTGTTCTCTAGCCAATAAAAAAATCTATTGAATTTTAAAGATATACGTTGCAATGGTTATCATATTGAGACTGATAGAAAGAATGGGATAGAATATCTTTATATTATATCTATTGTCTCAAATGAAAAACGTATATTAGAAGAGTTATCTATTTTATCTTCTAGATTATATTATACTCATATAAGAGTAATTGAAACATATGCAACAATGAACCTAAAGTTCATGAATCCAGATATATTTGGAATTTGGCACTATTGATTGGGTCATCCAGGATCCATAATGATGAGAAGAATTATTGAAAATTGATATGGACATCCATTGAAGAACCAAAAGATTCTTCAATCTAATGAATTATCATGTGATGCTTGCTCTTAAGGGAAATTAATAATTAAACCATCACCAACTAAAGTGGAAATCGAGTCATCTACATTTTTAGAACGAAATCATGGTGATCGATTAACCTACCAAGTGGACCCTTTAAGTATGTTATGGTCTTAATAGATGCATCTAGTAGATGGTCGCATGTGTGCTTATTATCAAGTCGAAATCTTGGATTTGCAAAATTACTTGCTCAAATAACTAAGTTAAGAGCATAGTTTTCTAATTATACAATTAAGAATATTCAACTTGATAATGTTGGTGGATTTACATCCCAAATATTTAATAACTATTGTATGTTTATTGGGATCAGTGTTGAACATCTTATAGCTCATGTTCATACACAAAATGGTTTAGCAAAATCATTTATAAAACATTTGCATTAATTGCTAGACCCTTCTTATGAGAGCTAAACTCCATACATCTGTATGGGGACATATTATTTTGCATGTTGCATCACTTGTGTGTATTAGGCCAACAACTTATCACAAGTTCTCGCCATTACAATTAGCATATGGCCATGAGCCAAATATTTCTCATTTGAGCATTTTTTTTATGTACAATATATGTTCCAATTACTCCACCACAAGCATACTAAGTGGATCCTTTCAAAGGAGGCTAGAAATATATGTTGGTTTTGATTCTCCATCAATTATTAAATATCTTGAACCCCTTACGGATGATGTGTTTACTGCACGATTCGTTGATTGTCATTTTAATTAGATAAATTTTCAACATTATGGGGAGGAATTAAAAAGTTGAAAAAATAAATTATATGGAATGTATCATTATTGTCTCATTTAGATCTTCATACAAATTAATGTGCACTTGAAGTTTAAAAAATAATTCATTTGCAAAATATAGCAGATCAATTACCATATGCATTTATAGATGCAAAGAAAGTAACTAAATCACATATAGCAGCTGCGAATGTCCCATCAAAGATTGATATCCCAACACAAAATGTTGTCATTAATGAATCTAGAACACACCAGAAGCATGGTAGACTAGATGGTTCCAAAGATAAAAATCTTCGAAAAAGGAATCGAGTTAATGACTTAATTAAAGATGTGGATGTTCCAAAAGAGATCAAGATTTGATTTCTGATAAAAGATGTCAAAGAAGATAAAACAATCGAGGATAATAATGAGATCTCGATGAACTATGTCATGACAGGAAAAAGATGGAACTGAACTAATGTAGTTGTTGACAATATTTTTGCATATAATGTTACTCTTGATATTATATCCGAAAATGAGGATTCTGAACCAAAATCTATCAAAGAATTTCGATAGAGAAAATATTGGTCTTTGTGAAAAGAAGCAATTAAGATAGAATTAAATTCACTTTTCAAACGTCAGGTTTTTGGACCAGTAGTCCAAACGCTGGAAGGTGTTAAACTTGTCTGATATAAATGGGTATTTGTGAGAAAAAGAAATGAAAGTAATGAGATCACAAGATATAAAACAAGATTAGTTGCACAAGGTTTTTCATAAAGACCTGGTATTGATTATGAGGAGACATATTCTCTAGTGATGGATGCAATCACATTAAGATTTTTATCGGCCTAACTGTGAATGAAAATCTGGATATGCATCTTATGGATGTAGTCACAAAATATTTATATGGATCTTTTGATAACGATATTTATATGAAGTTCCAAAAGAATTTAAGAGACCCGAAACATATAAATCACGTTCCTAAGAACTATGTCCAATAAAGTTACAGAGATCATTATATGGATTGAAACAATCAGGACGAATGTGGTACAATCACCTGAGTGAATATTTGCTGAAAGAAGGATACCAAAATAGTCCAATGTATCCATGTATTTTTATAAAGAAATCACAGTCATGATTTGCTATTATAATTATATATGTTGATGATTTAAATATAATTGGAACTCTTGAAGAGATTTCAAAGACAATAGAATATCTTAAGAAAAAATTCAAGATGAAAGATCTCGGAAAAATAAAATTTTGTCTTGGGTTACAAATTGATCATCTGGGAGATGAGATATTTGTTCATCAATCAACTTATACAAAAAAAATTTGAAAATATTTTATATGGATAAAGTGCATCCATTGAACATCCCAATGCAAGTTCGTTCACTAGATGTGAAGAAATATATATTTTGACCTCAAGATGATAATGAAGAACTCCTTGGTCCAAAAGTACCACATCTTAACACAATTGATGCACTTATGTATCTTGTTAATAATACAAGATATTTTCAGTAAATTTATTAGCTATATACAGTTCCTTTCCAACAAAAAAGTATTGGAATGGAATTAAACATATATTTTGTTATCTTCGAGGAACAATAATTGATATTGAATTATTTTATTCAAATAAATCAAATTTTAACCTAGTGGGTTTTACAGATTCTGGATATTTATATGATCCACACAAAGCTAGATCTCAGATAGGTTATCTATGCACATGTGGAGAAACTAATATATCTTGGTGATCAGTAAAGCAGACTATAACAGCCACCTCCTCAAATCATACCAAAATTTTTGCAATTCATGAGGTTAACCGAGAATGTATATGGTTAAGATCGATGACTCAACACATTCGAGAAACATGTGGTTTGTCTTCAAGTAAACTCTCTCCAATAACATTACACGAAGACAACACTACATGTATAGCTCAAATAAAATGAGATTATATTAAAGGTGATAGTATAAATTAAAGTACATCTCACTAAAGCTTTTCTATATAATGATCTTGAAGAAAATGGCAACGTCACAGTATAACAAATTTGTCTAAAGGATAATTTGGCAGACTTATTTACAAAGTCACTACCTACCGCAACCTTTGAAATTTTTTTACACAATATTGAATTCGGTGACTTAGAGATCTGAAGTAATGTTACCAACTTACCATGAGGGGAAGTAAATTTTATTTTTGTAAGTATATATGAAATATGTACTCTTTTTCCTTTACGATGATTTTTTTTCCATTTGGTTTTTTCCTAGTAAGGTTTTAATAAGGCATATTTCATATACGTAATGGACATCTAAGGGGGAGTATTATAAATAATATTAATATAAGTAGATGCCTATTAGTGTGTGCTTAGTGGCCATAGCCACTCGTCAATCCATTAGTGTGCTTAGTGTTCATCATGAGTCAAGCAAATATGGCCTCTTAGTGGCCATGTAATCCACCTCCTACTTGTCAAATTGCCTATAAATAGAGGACTTTGGTGGATTTGTAAACCACACTTGAAGTGGATGAGTTTCCAAATTAATAGGAAATAGTGGAGAAATTTGAGAGATTTTCAATTTTCTTAACTCTCTTAATTTTTTTAGTTATTTTATCATTTATTTATTTATATTATATATTATTATTTTAATATTATATTTTCTTGGTTTTGGTATTTCGATTGTACCCGTTTTCACAACAAAAAAACAACTTTTAAGAATCTTAATGGGATTTTTCAAAAATAATAAAATAAATTTAAATTATTTATACTTCATGAAAAAAACCACTTAAAATAAAACTCATCACACTTGGTTTGTCATAAATAGTTTATCTTTTGACAATTTCCGTATCTTCTTAAATTATTTTCTAAGAGAACATTTTGAGAAATTTTTGTATGCCACTCTTATTCATCAGTTGCCACCTAAGCATTTTTTTAAAATTGAGGTCTGTTTACTACTACTGAACAAATATGTGTGAATTTAAAAAAAAAAAAAAAAATCCAGAACCTACGTTTGAGATTAATTTTATAATAGGTAGGAGTGGGTTGAAAAAAAATCCTACACCGTTTTTTGTGTCTTTTAAAACAGATTACTATTGAATCTACTCAAATCAATTAAGTACACGGTTTATTTTAAGTTAATTTCCATGAATATAACAAAATACCAAAATTTTACAACGCGTGTAACAAAATAAAAATGTCCATGATATTTTCATAAATTCCAGATTTGTCTTGAATATTATGAATGATTTTTCACTTCTTTTTATTTTCTTCTTTTCAATTTATTCATCTCTTCTTCGTTTTATTAACTTCTTCATATTATTACTTTTTCATATGTTCACTTGTTTTTGTTCGTGATTTCTTCATTTCCTCTTCTAGAATTTCTTCAATCATCGTCATCTATCATATTTTTTCTTTCTTTTTTCACTTCTTTAAATTCCCACTTGGTAAACAGTCTTCGTCATCACTTATATATTTTCTATTCCAGATCTAAACGATCGTGTACTAAGATCCAAGATCTAAAAGATCTTAGTTTGAGATCGTGTACAAGCACACGATCTTGAACAAAAATTGTTTAGATCTTGGTACACGATCATGTACCAAATCAAAACGATATGGTTACGCGATCTTGTACTAAATATAAATGATCTTGATACATGATTGTGAAACAAAATTGTTTAGATCTTGATACACGATCATGTACCAATCTGAACGATTGATGTATCATTTCCTATACAATCGCATATCATGATCATTTAGAAAAATTACACACGCATGTGTAGCTAATTAATCGCGTGTTGATTAAGTCATCTTTTATATTTTTTATTGTGAGCATGTGAACTTTTTTTGTTTTCAAAATTATTCTGTGTTTGTTATATTTTTTTAAAAAAACCCTTTTATTTTAAATCCTTTTTATAATTATTTATTTGCTGGCTTTTAAATTCCTAATAAAAGCATATGCAATATTTAATAAAATCTAGGATTTATTTTTATCATTCAAAATTATCATTTAGTTTATTTATCTATTTTAAACAATTACTTAATACTTATAAATCATTAAAAAATAATATTAAATCCATTTTACTTATTATATCTAAAAATGATAGTTCAATATTACCAACTCATTCCTAAAGCTAAAAGCTACCAAAACACAAATTTACATCAATTCCAAACGAAGCTTAAAAGTACTTTTATTTTACCAATTAAAAACACTTTTTAACTCAAAATTGTAAGTGTTTTTAGAAATACAAAGTCAAAATGCACTAAAAAACTATTTAAGGAGAAATTGCTCAAAATTTTACTTTAACCCAAAGTTGATTGTTATGAAAGTAGTTAAAATCGTTATTAAGTACTTTTTACTTAAAGCTCAAATTACATTAAATATTAACTAAGATAGCCTAAATTGCTATATTATATTATATGATAAACCCAAATTTCTAATAAATTTCACAAATGTCCTAAATGAGCCTATATATTACATAAATGTGGACACAAATTACATATATACCCATTCCTAATATTAAATTGATTATAAATGAAAAAATAAAAGAAGAAAACGTGGGTTACAGTTTAAGAAAGAAATCAACCACAATTCAAACTTTCCTTCTTCGAACACCATGGTATACTTCTTTCATTATAATCACAGAAGCCACTATTTATACTAAGAAATTTGAGAGATTTCGACGATGAAGAAGAAAAAGTTCGATGACTGGCAAATACAATATTTTTCGAAAGAATTTGGATCTAAAATTTGAGATTACTATTGTATATTTCGAAAAATATGAAAATTAGGATATATTGAGTATATTTTAGATACTCCATTAATTGGTGAACTAAAAATTATGGTATATTGAGTATAGTTTAAATACTTCATTAATTGGTGGACCAAATAAGCAAACAAAACAAAAATTTGGATGACTTACTGTATAATATATATATGTGTTATTGTATATAGAGTATATATGGAGTGGTATATATGTGTAAGCAATACAATGGAATAAAAAGTTAACACGTATGAGTAAAATACAATGTAATTTAATGACGAATAATGCAACGAATTGAAAAAGAAAACTAACTGAAAGTTTGATGAGAACGAAAGGACAAAATAAATCGAAGACCAAATAGAAAACGATGAAAAACAATATTGAAGACACGAATTTATGGAAGAAAGAAACGAAATTGAAGAATGAAGTAAACAGTATCAAAAATATGAAGTCATTGCTAGAAGAAAAGACTAAAAAAATTGATAGATGAAGTGGTTGCCAACGTCAGATGGAAGCTTTCAGGATGTTAACGTGGTATGAATAATATGTTATACAATTATAATTAATTATTATATTATTCCATATTAGAAAATATTTTATTTTATACTTAATTAAAAAACTATTTCTAATTTATTTCTCTAATAAAGTTACACATTTAAATAAGAAACTTATCAAAATCATAATTATCATATTATTTCATATTAAAAAATATTTTGTTTTATACTTAATTAAAAAACTATTTCAATTTATTTCCATAATTAAGTTGCACATTTAAACAAAGATCTTATCAAAATCATAATAAATTAATAATGATGATAAAGTTATAATTGTCCAAAAAATATACAAATTTCTATTTAAAAAAATAAATTTTAGTTTAAGAATTTTATGAAATTTCATAGTTAATTTAGATGTTTTGTCTAAATCTTTCTATACTAAAGACTACTTGCCAGCACACTTATTTTAAAAGTTTTATTTAAAAGTACAGTTACTAAGATCATTTTAGAATATCCTTCTTACATGTAGGAGGTTACACAGATAAAAGAAAAATGTTCACAATAATTAATGAAAGACCTGCCAATAATGAATACAAATGTACAAAACTGTGCAAGTCAACAAAATACCATGTATTACAAAGGGTAATACATTCAATTGCAATAATACTTTTTTTTTTTCATGAAGGGGTATTACATTCATATCCCAAACAAAAAAAAATGGAGAGAGAGTAAACAAAGAAAAGACAAGAAAGAAAGAGAGGTCTAAATATGTCTGATGAAATTGTTGACTCTAAACCCCACTCAACCTTGACCTGGGAGACTTATTTTGGAGAGAAACTTTAAAAGTATTTCGAATTTTGCATCTATATGCATAAAAAAATCTATAAAAACACCTCAAATTTATCTCTATGTAATAGAGATAGAATTTAAAATCCATATCTAACAGAAGCAAAAATATTATGGCAATATGATTCAATAAGTTTTCCAAGTGTGTGTGTGTGTGTGTGTGGGGGGGGGGGGGGGGGGGGGATTTTTTCCAAACAAAAGCTTTGTTTCCCACTCCCC
>JBBPDI010088931.1:0-12417 GCA_037974545.1 Cucumis variabilis
CTACATTTTATGTAAGTATTATAGAAGTTGCAGTTGTATAAACCTTTGTTGGTTATGTTTTGGTTAAGGTATCACCAATTTTACTCGTGAAATAAATTATTTCAGGGTTACACTTTATGTATGTATGTGATTAGTTTAGGATCCGCTGTGTTATGTTGCATGTACAATAGTTTATGTACAAAATTAGCAAGTTTATCACGTTAAAGTTTTCAGCAGGGTCGACAGTTACAGGTAGAGAAAAGCATTATCTGTCGGCTTCACACCGTCTTTCTGTCTAAGCTAGCAGGTATTCTAGGAGGGGGTGTGACACTTTACAAGCTAGGAAGGGGACCTAATGGACCTGCAAATTCGAAGTTACAATGATATGAGTGTACACTCCACTAAAGACTCATAGCTGAACTCTTCTCACTCTAGATATGTTTATGTGTCCACAAACATAGACCAATAACAGTAACTTAGTTTTCACAAGTGTTCGTAACACTAGGTGTGTCAAATTAGCAGTTTAACCCTGGGTTACTTATAGTCCTTAAATACTAGTGTTCCTCTAGTGAACAACTTGTTTATGGTCCAACCACTAAACAGAAACCCCTCTCATATCACAAACAGAGTGGGGTCATTTGTTCAAGTCTTAGAGACACCATTTAAGGAAACACTCATTGACTTTCTCTAAAGTAGGGAATGAGTGAATTCTATCTTGTATGATTATGTTTCTAGCTTCCTACTCGGTCTTTTCCTTAAAATGATAAGCATATTGAGTCAGCAAATTGACCACACTCACCTATACAAATCGAAGGACAATTTCTCATGAACATAATTCATAATACACTCAGGATTAAGACTAAGTTACCTAGGTCATCTTAACGAAATAAAAGTTTAACTAGTTAATGAAGTTATATCTAATGGCTACTATTTCATGGTCTGGTTTTGTGCAAACTCATTACATAGGATACCCTCATTCGCATTTCACCTGTACAAACGCATTAGATCATTGTGTTTGTATAAAATCAAAGTGAGTCATATCTATAGTGTTATACCCTAAACCATAATATGACCAAAATGCCGAAGTAAAGGGAATAAGATGTGATTTAGATACAAGCTTAAGTTTTCTTATCGACTAATTCAACCTCAATTCCTTTTAAACTACCAAGACAAAACATAACGCAATAGAAGTTGTACTGAATGCCAAACACATTCAAAGACATTCATAATGAAAAAATCTTAACACAATCAATTCAACTAGAACTAACTTTTTATTAATAATAGACGTTTAGATGAACATAACTTACAACACTTTGATCTAAAGTTACATGAAACAAACTCTTAAATGCCTAGTAGCTTTATCATCTCACCGCAAATCCTTCAACCTTCTTCTCTACTTGGCCTAAACGCTTGATCCTAGGAGATAGATTTGAAAATGTCAGTCGAAAGACTCAGTGTGATTTTATGAAAACCTTTCGCAATACCTATTTGTAATCATTTCACAAAAATAATACCAAGTCGTTTAAACACGCCAACAAATCATTTTATTTCGCATAAACCTTTCATTATGCTTAACAAATCATTTTACAACTATTTTATTTCACGAAGGATCCTGAATCACTCTCTACGATAGATTACATAACTTCACGTTTAGATTATTGAATCATCAGAATCCAAGAGTATTCTGATTCGTCCTTGTTGCTTAAGTCGTTAAGCATTATACGCTCCTTAAAATGCATAAGCCAGCTTCATCACCACGTAGTCCAATACACTCATGGTGGCCTTTAACTCTTTATATGCACATAAAAGTTAGCTTATTCAAAGCAAGTAACTACATGATTTGCAAACTATATCATAAACATTAAGATCAAATCGTGCTTTGAACATCATAACACTTTTTCATATAAATCTCTTTTAGAAATAATTTTGAATTGATTTATAAGGAAACATTTGACATAAAATATTAAGAAAAACACTCACAAGACTTTGAAAGAAAAGCACTGACAAAACTTTGAAAACAAAAAGCACTCACAAAACTTTGAAAGAAAAGCACTCACTACACTTCACCAAAGATCCTTCTCTTCCTTCTCTTTTAATGGAGACTTCTCGCAGAACAAACCGCAACACTTAACACTTAGTTTTTCTTCTTTTCGATAAAGCAAAAAAGCAGCATTCTAGATCTTTTTTTTTTAATAAAAAATCTTTTGTGCTTGCTTAATGACCAAGTCCTCTTATTTATAGAGTCCTTAAACTAACTTAGTCATGTATAAACTCTTCTCATTTCGCCAACTCCTGCTTAAAACTTTATATGTATAAAATTTAATATTTTATCCAACCATGCTTAAATCTTTAATCTCACGTTAATCCCCATCAAATCAGATAGAAATTTTCCTTGCCAGACCTTTCTTCTCGCCTAACTCCATACCTGGAATAACTCCAACCATGACATTTTCTCGCTAATCAACTTATCACATGGTTACATTTTTACTCCAAGAAACCTTCCTCGTGAACTAACCAACTTTTACTAGCATAGAACTCTTGTCTCAAACTTCAACTTAAAGGCTTCCTCGCAGACTTCTTGTCTACGAAACACTCGGTTCTTCTTATGAAGACTACCCAAAATGCCTAGTCTAACACTTAGTAAAAAATTTCACTTCTTAACTTACGCAAAGACTACCCAAAACATCTAGTATAACACTTAGTAAAAACTTTCACTTCTTAACTTATGCAAAGACTACCCAAAACATCTAGTTTAACACTTAGTAAAAACTTTCACTTCTCAACTTAAATTTCAGGTACGCATCTTACACATAGTATTACTAGGATAAGGTGCTCAGTCTTATCCCTATAATATAGACTCTTTAAGTTGTATCTCAAACATTGATTCCTGTATGTCTCTACATACTATTCAAGACTCATTAAATAGCTTAGTGTAAACCCCAAACTTTACTCGATTGAGGCCATCTCAAGAGCTTGAAAGGATTTGTTTTGAGTGAAGTAAATAGAAGGAAGTAAGCTTAAGAAGTGTTATGAAAAGTGTTTCTTGATAGGTGGAAAGAAGGAAGGCTAAGTAGTGGTGGGTTAAGAGTTAAGAAATGTTAAGTGGAAAAGAAGGAAATTTGGCTAAGTCCACATGGTGTTGGCGTTTTAGCCTTGGTAGGCAACCAACGGAAGAGGAACAACCTCTAAAGTGGTTAGTGTAGGCGTGTAAGAAGCTTGTTAGGAAGCAAAAGAGGAGAAGATAACCTTGTTAAAGGTTATCTTTGTGTTTTATGTGTGGCCAAGAAGGACAAAGTAAACTGCTAAGATTTGGCATTTTGGTTATTGGCTAGGCAAGAAGAGTGCTTGAGAGAGTATTGAGGCATTAATAATGGCAAGAAGACATGGTCTTAGAGGTTATTTTGAGCATGACCATGTGTTTGAAGGTTTGTGATAAGGCTAGAGAGGTTAGTTGGCAGTTAGGCTTGGCATTTTGACATGTCCTTAACAATTTTGCGTTTTGGTTAAGCATTTTGAGTGGAATTGGGTGGTATGAGGAAGAGGTGGAGTGGGTTAAGTGGATTTCAGGTGCCATGTGAATGCATAGGTTAACTTTTGGCTAGATGAGGTGTCAATAAAGATTCATGCAGGATTCAGTATATAGGTCACTTTGGATGAACATTTCTCCTAAACCACTCGTGCATTTTGGCTAAAATGAGTCTCAAATAATCATAAATTTTGTCTATTTTCTATATTGGGACTGTTAGTTTAAATTTAGAGAGGGAAGATTGAGTTTAAATTCAAAGAAGAGAGAAAGTTCATTCTTGATAGAATTATGGGCAGTGTTCACTTCAAGGACGATCTAAAGTTTATCACAAGGTGTTTTTGGCTAATCTTTTGAGGTAAGTAGGTTAAGACAATGGAGAGCAATTTTTTTAAGAAAATATTTTTATTTGAGTTATAGATTTTATGTTAAAAAGCTCTAAATTAGAAGAAAGGTTCTGACCGAATTATGAATTTCTACATGAGTTGGAGGTCGGCCAAGTGACAAGGTAAGATTAAGCGAGATGTGAAACGCATTTCTAATTTGGGTAAGGAAATACAATTTGGCTAAAGTATTAAGAAATTGGCTTTTGAATAAATCCATAGAAAGAATTAAGCGATAAAATCTTTTATGGTTAAGTATACGTTTTTACGATTAAGTGAGTAGTTTGCGAAAGAAGTTGTGCGATAAGAAGAAAAAAGTTTTCATGTAAGTTAAGAAGTGAAAGTTTTGAGTGTTTGAATAGGAGTTTTTGGTGGTCTTCTCGTGGTTCGCAGAGAAGCATTTTGCGAGGAAGTTTTGGAGTTTAAGTTTGCGATAAGTGTTCTATGCAAGTAAAAGTTTGTTAGTTCATGTGGAAAGTTTCCTATAGTAAAAATATAACCACGCGATGAGGTTATTCGTGAGAAATGTTAAGTGGTTGAATTTATTCGTAGTTTGTGGTGTAACAATTTGTTATCAGAGTAATACGTTCTTTGAGAAAGCATAAATAAATTTGGGTTGAGTGAGCTAAAAGTTGAGTATTTGTGGGAATATTTGGAACAACGATGAATTCAAAAGCTTATTATGTAAACCTTGGCATTTTATTTCCATAGCCTGAGGGAAATTTTGGAATAGAAAGATTGAAAGCGTTAGGAGCCATTGAGTTTGGTGGAACAACTAAATCGAAAGAAGCTGAAAAATGGCTACGGACATTAGAGAAGTGCTTCCACGTTATGCAGTGTCTAGAAGAAAGAAGGATGGATCTAGCTGCATTTTTATTGCAAGAGGAGGTTAAAGACTGGTGGATCTTGGAGGAAAGTAGGTGAGGAAAGGTGAAATAGGAAGAATTTAAAAGAGTATTTAATGGCAAATATTTTCCAATGGCGTATGGAAGAAAATAGAGATGAGTTCCTCTATTTGGAACAAAGAAGACTCTCGATTGCTGAATATGATAGGAAATTCAAAGAATTGTCAAACTACGCCTTAATATTAATCATATATGAGGGAGAAAGATGCATGCATTTTGTAAACGGCTTGCTAGAGGAGAACAGGACACCTATTGTCCCGATTTTGATAAAGAGTGACTATGCACAGTTGGTGGATGCAGCCCTATAAGTGGATAAGAGTTTGAGCTTAAAAAGATCAAACTCTGACTTACGCGAGAAAGAGAAGAAGGAAGTCAGAAGAACAAGAAAGCTGCAATTTTAATGTTATAAGATT
Source organism: Cucumis variabilis (assembly GCA_037974545.1). Classification (NCBI taxonomy): domain Eukaryota; kingdom Viridiplantae; phylum Streptophyta; class Magnoliopsida; order Cucurbitales; family Cucurbitaceae; genus Cucumis; species Cucumis variabilis. Next base: position 5,204 of record JBBPDI010088931.1, read on the forward strand.
GTAGTTTTGAAAGATAAAGTAATAAAAAGTATTATTTATTCATTATTGTCTTGTTTAAATTTCAAGGATGAAATTTCTTAAAAGGGGAAGAATTGTGAGACCCATTTCTAATTTGGGTAAGGAAGTAAAATTTGGCTAAGTATTAAGAAGTTGGAGTTTGAATAAATCCGTGAAAAGGATTAAGCGATAAAATCTTTTATGGTTAAGTATACATTTTTGCGATTAAGTAGGTAGTTCGCGAAAGAAGTTGTGCAATAAGAAGAGAAAAAGTCTTCATGTAAGTTAAGAAATGAAAGTTTTGAGTGTTAGAATATGAGTATTAGGTGTTCTTCGGGAGAAGAACCAAGTGTTTCGCGGAGATGAAGTCTGCAAGGATGCCTTGGAGTTTAAGTTCACGATATGAGTTCTATGCAAGTAAAAGTTGGTTAGTTCACGTGGAAGATTTCTTATATTAAAAATATAACCACGTGATAAAGCTTTTTGTGAGAAATGTGAACTGGTTGAAAGTATTTTCGTGGTTTGGGGTATGACACGAGATGGGTGATACATTTTAGGAATAAAGAGGTTATTATGCGAGGATGATGGGGAGGGCTGTACACAAAATGCGCACGACCAAGGAGGCACGCGGAGAGGGCTGCGTAAGACACCAGATACGAGGCCAGGTGAGTTTAGTATGCGGGCATGCCCAGTGCACATGGAAAATCTCTTGTGAGGTTAGGGTGTGTGGCCAAAGTTTTACCGCCCACCCCCTATGCGTCAGCCATGCCAAATTGGTGCTTTTGTGCTATTTTTGATATTTTGAGAAATGTTAAGCAAATTTTTAAGCTTTTTTATGATAAAAGGGAATTAAATGGAATTATTTTCCATTATTTCAAGACAACAAGAAATCTCGCAAGTCTACAGACCAAGGGTTTAAGCTCCAAGCTCTTAGTGACAAAATGAGTTGAAAGTTAATTTTCTAAATTTGATTATTTAATATTGAGTTTACTTTACTAATTTAGAAGTTTATATTTATTGTTAAGTCTATCAATATTTATAAAGCCACGATTTACGAGCATTTTTTAGTTCTACAATAGGACTCAAACATGGTACTCTCCATACATGGTACGATGGTACTCTATTAGAATAGTTTTAAAGAGAACTATGGTACTCTATATACCAAGTTCTCGATGATCAATGTGTGCAGATATGCAAGGGTAAAGGTTGAGCTGACCACTTAGCTGCTACCACCTAGTTCAAGTAAGATAGTACGATCAGCGCTTTGCTATCTTGATGGAGAATAGAGATTAGGCACAGTAGGTCAAGCTAGTTAATATTGTGATCGAGTTTCCTGGGTATAGAGTATACAGACATGAAAGAGTAATTGGAAGGTAAAGTATTTGAAAGACAAGAAAGAGTTTAGTTTAAAGAAATTATAAAGATTTTATACTTTTGTAAATTTTATGAAAAAGATTAAAAGTGAGTTTGTTTTAAAATATGTTTTATAAAATCTTCACTCACTGTGCTATTTAGCTCACCCTTTTCAAATGTTTTCTCACTTTCCAGATAGAGGTCGTGATCCGCAAGCCTGATCATTGTCTTCAAGTGTGTTGTGCAAAATTTGTACACAGTTTTAATGCTATTGGTTAGTACTTAGGCTTACCCATATTATGTACATAGGTTTTGTTAAGGGGTTAGGCTTAGCTATAGTTTCTGCATGCTTCTAAAAGGATAGTCCGTATGTAATGGCATTTAAACTTGTTTTGATCTATTGTAAAAAAAGTTTATGATTAGTTGTGTTCTTTTACTTTTCGCTGCGTATATTTTAATTTGCTCAAGTTATTTAGCATGATTAAGGATCCATACTTAGGGTAAACTAGTGTTATTTAGAGAAGGAAAATGACGTCGGTTTGTTTCATGCCACATCTCAAGTTAAGCAAGCAAGTGCTCGGGGTGGGTTGTGACAGTTTGTATCACAGAAAGAGTTTAGTCCATAGGAAAGAAAAAGTCAATGAGTTTGTTCCTTGAAAATAGGAAGATGTCTAAGATAGGTTAAAGTGGTCTAATGTCAAGTAGATATCAATATGAGTATGTTCATTCGATAGGGAAGAGAATCAAGTTTTAGATAAAAGAGTTTTAGAGAATAGTAAGAGTCAAGTCTTATGCATTAAAATTAGATTAACTATAGCATATCTAATGAGTTGATATGTTAAATGAGTCATGGATCACACAACAGATAGACATAAACAACAGGGAAAGAAAAGGACACGAGACTTTAACCTGAAACAATCGGAAGCGGAGTCAAGTGCTCCACAAGTAGATAGGGAGAGAGAAGAAAGAATTTTTGAAAATTTTGCCCAGAAGATAGTTGAAACATTAGGGTCTGCGTCAAAGGATTCGAAAAAGAAGTACAAAATGGAACGACTGAAAGCTTTAGGAGCAACAGTATATGAAGGTTCAATGAACCTTGCAGATGTTGATGTTGAAGTATGGGTTACCTTAAGGAAAGGCAAGTTAGGTTAGCTTCGTTTTTGCTACAGAAAGAAGCTGAGGATTGATGGAAATCCATCAAAGCTCGACAAGGTGATTCAAATGTCATGGGTTGGAAAACTTTTAGATATATCTTTAAAGAAAAATATTATCTTAAGACTTATCATGAAAAGAAACAAGAGGAATTGATGAAGTTGGTTCAAGATTTGATGTCAGTAGCAGACTATGAAAAGATATTTATATAATTTTCGAAGTATGCTGGTTCAATAATAAAAACTAAAGAAGAAAGGTGTAGGGAATTTGAAAAGGGTTTACGTAAGGAGATTCGTACCCTACTAACAGCAATAGCAACAAGAGTGGACTTTTCTCAGTTGATTAGTACAGCTTTACGAGTTGAACAGAGCCTAGAGGAGGATAAACCTGAGGAGCAAAGGCAAGACACTTCTATGAAGAAACATCAGAGGTTAGAGCAGAAACTTTTTGTTCCTTGAACATCAAGAAGGAAGGATTTCAATACTCGTTCTATGGTAAGTATATGAAGTACTTATTCAAGACCAAGACAAAGAAGCTTTAGTCAACAAGCAAAATCAACAACAATTTCACAGTTAGGAGAAGAATTTATAGCTAGCATGGCAAGGAAACCATTGTGCAATAACTGTGGAATATTATTGGGGATAATGTCTAGTTGGAGCAGATTTTTGCTAGCAATGCAAGCAACCTGGGGATTTTAGAAGGGATTGTTCTCTGTTGAAGTTTGAGGGACAAACAGATTTACAAGTGCAGTCACAAACTGTTTATCAACCAAAGGTCACAACAACTGGAGAAGGAATGAGTGATGTCAAGCAAAAAGAAGTCGTAGGCTGACCATGACAGTGGGGAAAGATGTATGCCTTAGGTCAGCAAGAAGCAGCAGAAAGGTAGAAAAACCTCTAAAGAGGTAGTGTGGGGGTGTAAGAAGCCTGTTAGGCATAAAAAAGAGGAGTTATCTTTACGTTTTGTGTGTAACCGAGAAGGACAAAGTAAACCTTTAAGAGTTGGTGTTTTGGTTGTTGGCTAGGCGAGAAGAGTGCTTGAGAGGTTAGTAAGGCATTAAGATTGGTTAGAAGACATGGTCTTAGAGGTTATTTTAAGCATGACCATGCGTTTGGAGGTTTGCGACAAGGCTAGAGAGGTTACTTGATGGTTTGGCTTGGCGTTTGACATGTCCTTAACACTTGGGCATTTTTGTTAGAGATTTTAAGTAGAGTTTGGCAAGATGAGGAAGACTGGAGTCGATTAAGTAGATTTCAGGTGTCATGTGTATGCATAGGTTAAATTTTGACTAAAGGAGGTGTCAATAAAGATTCATGCAGGCTTTAGTAGAAATAGGTCCCTTATAATGAATATTTGTCCCAAACCACTCGAGCGTTTTGGTCAAAATTAGTCTCGATCTCAAACTTCATCTTTTTTCTATATTGGGGTTGATGGTTTAATTTGATAGAGGTAAGATTGAGTTTCAGTAGAAATAAGAGAGAAAGGGAATTCTTGAGAGAATTCTGGGCAGTATTCACTTCAAGGAGGATACAGAGTTTATCATGAAGTGTTTGTGACTGAACTTTTGAGGTAAGAAAGTTAAGACAATTTAGAGAAACTTTTTTATAAGAAAGTATTTTCATTTGAGTTTTGAATTTTAAGTTATAAAGTAGAAGTAAGGTTTTCACCGAATTATAAATTTATCGGTTGGTTGGAGGCTGACTGAGTGACAAGGTAAGACTAGGCAAGATGGACGTGGCTTTTTTACAACAAAGAGGTTATTGTGCGAAGATGATGGCATTGCATGCACGACCTGTGCACAAACACGTACGACATAAGAGGCACACGAGGTGGGTTGTGCAAAACGCCAAACACACAGCAGGTGTACAATGTGTCTGTGTTGAGGTTAGCATGTGGGCATGTCCAGCAAACTCGATAAATCTCGTTAGAGGTTATTGCAGGTAGCCCAATGTGCGCAGCTTGACCTTAGCTACTAACCCCTTGTGCACCAACCATGCCAAATGGGTGCTTTTGTGCTATTTTTGGTATTTTGAAAAATTTTAAACAAAGTAGATGAAATTATTTCCCATTATTTCAGAACAAGAAGAAATCGGGCAAGGCTACAGACCAAGGGTTTACGCTCTAAGCTATGAGTGACAAAATGAATTTAAAGTTGATTTTCTAAATCTGATTATTTATCAAATGGTCTAAGCAAATTTTATGATTTAATGTTGAATTTACTTTACTCATTTACAAGCTTGTATTTATTGTTAAGTCTATGAATATTTGCAATACCATGATTTACGAGCATGTTTGAGTTCTAAAATAGAAATGTTACATATTATAGAAAGTTATTTAAAGAGCATGAGTTTAATTATAATAATTTTAAAGGAAAAACCATGGTACACTATATACCAATTTCTCAATGGTTAATGTGCACAAATATTCAAGGGTAAAAGGTTGAGCTGACCACTTAGCCACTACCACTAAGTTCAGGAAAGATAGTATGATCAGTGCTATGCTATCTTGATCGAGAATAGAGATCAAGCACGATAGGTTGAGCTAGTTACTACCGTGATCGAGTTTCCTGGATATAGAGTTTATAGAGATAAAAGAGTAATTGAAAGATGAGTATTTGAAAGATAAAAAAGAGTTTAGTTTAAAGAAATTATAAAGATTTTATACTTATGTAAATTTTATGAAAAAGATTAAAAGTTAATTCGTTTTAAAATATGTTTTATAAAATCATCACTCATTAGGCTATTTAGCTCACCCTTTTCCAAATGTTTTCCCATTTTCTAGATAGAGGTTATGATCAGCAAGTCTGACCTTTGTCTCCAAGTTTGTTGTGCAAAAGTTGTAGATAGTTTTACTGTTGTTAGTTAGTACTTAGGCTTACCCATATTATGTACATAGGTTTTGTTAATGGGTTAACGTTACTTGTAGTTTATGTATGGTTCTAAAAAGGATAGCTCATATGTAATGGCATTTAGCCTAAACTTGTTTTAATCTATTGTAAAAAAAAATTATGATTAGTTATGTTCTACTTTTCATTGCCTATGTTTTAATTTGCTCAAGTTATTTACTATGATTAAGGATCTGTAGTCAGGGTCAATTGATGTTGTTTAAAGAAGAAAAACTATGTTGTTTGGCTTCACACCATATCTCGAGCCGAGCAAGCAGATGGCGTGAGATGTGACACTTAGGATGTTAGTTTATTGGATTTATGTTATTAATACAAAAACTAATAATATAATCGATAACGCTTTATTGAATTTATATTAACAACACTTTAGTAAGATAGTCAATGAATTACATTTACTATCTACGAGTTTTAGGATATAAAACCCAACAAGTTCATTCACTAGATGTGAAGAACGATAGATTTCAGCCTCAAAATTATAATGAAGAACTTCTTGGTCTAAAAGTATCATATCTTAATGCAATTTGTGAACTTATGTATCTTGCTAATCATACAAGACCAAGTATTGCATTTTCAATACTTGATCTTAGCAAGATACATTTTCTCTCCAACAAAAAAGACATTGGAATGCCAACATAAACTTAGCTCAACTAGCACCTGTTTGTACCTGTAGACAAGAGGTCCCTCGTTCAAATCTCCATTCCTGCATTTATTACAATACATTTCCAAAAAAAAGTCTTTGAAATGGAATTAAGCATATACTCAATTATCTCTGACGAACAATTGATATGGGTTTGTATTATTCAAATTGACCACAACAGCCTCTTCCTCAAATCATGCTAAAATTCTTACAATGTACAAGGCAAGTCAAGAATGTGTATGCCTAAGATCAATTACACAACACATTCGTGGAACAGTAGAAATCTTCCAATGATACTATATGAAGACAACATATGTAAATTCTCATTTCTTCCCCTTCGATTTACTTTAATTTTTTTTACAAAGTATAAATAATAATAATGATGATATTGGAAATGGAAAATTGAGGTTTAGTTTTAAGTGAGAGGGGCATACTGGTCATTTTATTTAGTATTAGTCCTTTTAAAAATAAATGTTTAAAAAATACAAAAAAGAAAGAAAAAGAAAAAGGGGGAGGAGTTCGGAAGCTTCAAGAGCGGCAAACCCCCTCCAAATCTCTCTCGAAAAAATCTCTCTCTCCTTCTCTCTGAAGAGATAAAAGACCTATGACAGCGAAAGATTTTACAGGACCATTCCTTAAATTAATTTGGAAATCTTAAAATACCAGTACATTGGCAAAAATTTAGAATCAAAATTCTAAATAAAAACTTGGCATGCTTTTAAATTAAAAGATACATGGAACTTACTTTCAATGACGTCTCTGAATCTATAAATTACCAAATTGGGGACACCACCCGTCGGAGACCTTCCTATCCTCTAGGATGAGATTGGTTTGTGGGAACCAAAATAGAATGAGAAAAAGTTGGTAGTTGAGAGAAACTCTTTTCTTATTTGCAGAGCAAAAGCCTTGGCTTTCTTTCTTATTGAATTCATTAAAGAAAACTATTTTCTTCAAGATATTTATAACTCTCTTTCCTTCTTGGAATACGAAAAGGAGAAGGAGAGAATCATGAAATTCTATTATCAAATCTACTAATTAATTAACAATTAATCAAATAGTTAATAATTAATTAAACTATGTTTAATTAATATTGCATTCAAATCTTATTTGAATGAATATCTCTCTAATATCTTATAGATTTATATTAATATAATTAATTAAATCATATTT
>JBBPDI010088970.1:0-12414 GCA_037974545.1 Cucumis variabilis
ACTGGCTTGAAATTTAAATTATATGGTACCTTTTCTTTTTTACAGTTTTTTGCTGGTTTGTTCTGGCTTCCATCAGAAGTGGGTTGTGAGTTGAATATAGTGCACACATGTGAACTTATTTCTTTTTTTTTTTAGCTCCTCTCTTTTGTTGGACCCTTTGTGAGTTTTTAAGAGATACCCCACTTTCTTCCTTCTATGTTTACTTTTCTCTCTAACTTTTTTTTATGTCAGATTATGGTAATAATCAACTAAACCTGTTTCTCAAGGAGAGAAACAAATAAAAAATGAGGAGAAACAAATAAAAAATGAGAACGTTATCGAACAGTGTTATTAAAAGTGGTTGTTTCTTAAAAAGTGGGAAATGGAACAGGAAATTAGAACGTCCTAACATCATGTTTTGATGTTTTGAGTAGGATTCATCATGATGTTTTGAGTAGGATTCACTCAATTGAACGGAGAAATGGGATGAGGTTGTTTTGAGGGGCAAAGAAAGCACTGTAGAGAGGGAAACATAGATGTTTTTTCTTTCTTTCCCTTTTTTTTTTTCTTTGGGGAATTTGTATGTTTTTGTGTGAGGTTTTGGGGAGCACATGGGGCATCTCGTTTTGGATGCAAATATGACCATGCATTTTGTTTTGTTATAATTCAACATTTATTGCAAAAATTTTGGTGCTTTTCCAAGATGCTTTTTGAAAAAATTTGGAGTGTTTTATGACACTCCGTTATGTGTGTCAGAGTTTAATGACTTTATATACAAATACATACGTATATGAAGTCATATGTGTACATCATTTCATGAATTCAAAGGATACCCTTTTGAATTTTAATTTTTTTTTTCTTCTTGAGTGGAATGTACATTTTGTCCTTATGCTTCAACAAACCCCTACTTTCAATAATATTTTTAGTCCTTAAACTCTCAATTTAATCCTACACTTTTAGTATAATATAATCGGTGTACTTTATCAATTGTAATGATGTAGTTTCTATTATGAAAAATACCAATAAGATTTAATGAACTTTTCTACATGTAGATTAATGAAAAAAGTTGACACTTAATAAAGGGTGTTTCATGTTAGAGACTTAATTGTTGCTAATTTTGAAGTATAAAGATCAAATTTTTAGTTTTATTAAATTCTAAGAACTAAATTGTATCCTAGAGGTTCATTGCTGCATTCTCACAAATGTTGTACTTAGATAAAAAGAAAATTAATTTGTTACAAATTTGAAATTGACTAATTTTTTTTTACTAGGGTTGCTCGGGTAGTTGCAATGTAACCAGGATTACTTGAGATTAGAAGAGTGTTTTTGAAAACCTAATAAAAATGATATTATGAAGTGTGAAAATAGTGAAAGAAAAAACAATTTAAAACTATTGGAATGTAATGAATTATGTATTACAAACTAGGATCAAAAGACTTGAATCAAACATAAGTTTTGGATTACATAGCATTACAAGTCCATCTCGTTACGAATCATTAAACACCCTTCTAATGTTTAAGGACTAATTTGTTACTCTAATGAAAGATTTGGGGTCCAAAGTATTTTTTAACCTAAATTTTTATTGTTCCCCATATTATTAGGGTAAAAATTAATTTAACCATTGAACTTTGAGGTTGTATAAATTAAAACTTGGAAGAGATAGTTGTATCAGTCATTTTATTAGTTTACACCCTCCTCTAGATAGTTGAGTCACTTAAACTCCAAATTTTCATAACTAAATTGATTTGACCTTTCACATGATTACCTTTTGAAAATCACTCATGTCTTAATTCTTAAAAGTGTGTAGACTTTTACAAAACAAATAATTAAATTAAATGTATACAGTATTCTCAAAGAAAATTTAGACTAAAAGTCTAAATAACTTTGTCTATCCGTTAAAGTTTTAACGAACAATTATAAGTTTTACATTTAAAAAAAATAATAAAAAAAGTAAAAGAAATTTTAAGATTTAATTTGATGATAACACTTTTTTGGTTCGATAGGTTTAAACTAACATTGTCTATAAAAAGTTCTATTTTCATAAGGAAGAACTAAGATGTAGTTGGTTTAATTTGGGTACATTTTGTGGGTTTCAGTTTGTTTGATTTTCATCTTGGATAAAAAAACAAAAATAATAACTTAGATTTTGCAATTACTTCAGTGGCAAGACACAAAAGATTGCACTTTTAGTACAACAATTCTAAGGAAAGGGAGAACCTCTCACCTCTGGAATGGAAGATCGTGCCAATTTTTAATTTGTTAGATAAAGATATGAACTATTATTTGAAAAAACCAATAGTTCCTCCACCTCAAATTAAGAGAAAAAAAACTGATTTTAGGGTAAAATAACAAATAAAGTAACTAATGAAAACTTGAGAATAGCTAAAGTTGACCATGCATGAGATTTTATTTCAGGGGAAGTTAAAAATCAAATGTCTTGAAAAAATAAATAAATTTTTATCGCTAAACTTGTGAAAGCCATATCAAATTATACGAATCTTAATTTAATCAAATAGTACGTCAAACTTGTATGCGTTTCAATCTTAGACTTTAAAATTTATAATTTGTAGTCTTTTTCCTTGATTTTTTCGTTGGAAGTAGAGTTCAAATATATTCTCATGGGTGTTTATTGAATTAGGTTAAATTGTAAATATGATCCTACGATTAGAATTTAATCTCTATGATTTATAATTAGTATTTGGTCTTTATGGTTTGATGGAAGCCTCAAATAGTCCTCAAAGAGTAAGGGACTATTTATGAAGTTTTTATCACAGCATAAAGACCATGTATGAGATCTTATAAATCTATAAGGACTAAATATTAACTCTTACAACCATATGATGGAGTAAACTCTAACCATTTTTCAAACATAGGAACCAAACTTACCATTCAACCAATTATTGAACATTGGTGGAATGGATTTCATCACTCAAATCCAGACCAAATAATTAATAGATTTTACCACAAACACTAGTTTTAGTGGCAACACTGGATATGCACGTTAATTTCTCAGATAAACAAACTATCTTGGTTTGTAACAGATCGGGGGGTGGGGAAAGGAGGAGGGTAACGAATGTTGTGAAAGAAAGTAAATTTGGAGGAGATCAAAGTAAAAAGATAAAAGTTGAAAAATTCAAGAGTGTACCTTGGTTCGTAACTAACCTTTCCTGTTTAATGTATCTGATCATAGAATTTTGAAAAGTCAATTAATTCATCCTAATCAACTAATTAGTCCAATTTCAAGTTGTCCTAATTGTATTAAGATCTAAGGGGTTTGTTAAGTGGATTTTAATTTTCAAGTGCCTAATTAAATATCTTAATTCAATCCTAGGTTGGTTAGAACAATACTATTCGATATGAATTTGTAAGGTAACCTAACATATTTCTCCTTATTCATCAACATACAATAATTGTCACAAATCATATTTCAATAAAAAGCGATAATCATGAAATCCTCAAGTGAAAGATAATATGATCATAATCATTAAAAAAGAATTGAATCCAATAGTTACAAAATATTCAAGTTTAGAAACTCACAAATACATTAGAATAAGGAAAGGTTCTAATACCCAAGCTAGAAAACGTTACCTTAAACCATTATTGATATGTCAATCAATAAGATAATGTTTAGGTACATGAGACAGATCAAAATTTAAGAGAAAAGAAAGAGACATTATGATTTAATTAAGTTGACCTAGGTTGTGAAGATCAATTTATATAAATTGTGGTGGTGCTGTGGCACTAGGGTCAACGTTGTGGTGCGGAGAAAAACTTGAATGCGTTCGAACATTGAAACATTACGATGGTGTATGCTTTTCACGAATGATGACATTGTCTTACAACGTTGCACACAACTTCATAGGGCGTCATGATGCTGTAAGGTAGACTCAAAATTCTCAATCCTTTGTCTCAGGTTTATGCATTTTGATGCTGTTTTCGTCCATTTAATTTTTATCATTACCGCCTGAATCTACTTTTGATGTATTCAAAATCTAGAAAACAGTCAAATAGAAATATAATATCCTAGAAAAATCTCTAGTTAAGTAGAATTAGATAGTACATTTTCAGTACTGTCAAACATCCCCAATTTAATTCTTGATCGTCTCGAGCAAGGTATAATAAAGCACATAGTTATTCGAGTTGATTTTGTTGCCTAAATCTGAATGAAATAATTTACTGAACTAACCATAAGAAATTTGTCTTAGTAGCAAGATTGAGTCAAGCACAAAAAGCGTGTGAATTTCTCTAGTAAATAACCTTAGCTCGAAAATAACTGATGAGGGGTTTGAATGCATAGAATAACTTATTGTATAAAATAAAGAGCAGAGAACAAAGAGTGTTGCTTGGGTTATGTGGACTTAATTTTCCTATTTTCATCGAATTCTCATCACCAAACTCAGTTTAGAAATGCTAATTAAATTGTCCTAAATGGCAAATTAGTCCAATTCGACAAGACAAAAAGCATATGTAATTGAATTATCCTAATCACATTAAGATCTTGAGCATGTTAAGCGGAATAGTTAACTTACAAGCATCTAGCTAATTAATCTATCGATTCAATCCTAAATTGGTTAGATCAATATTCATCTAATTTAATTTGCAAGCCAACCTAACTTATCGTTTCATGTAATTAACATACAATCAATCGTGAATCATAAGTTGATCAAAGCGGTGATCATAAAATCCCCAAGTGTCTAATAATATAATCAAAATCTAATGAAATGTCATTATGATGATGTCAATGATGGAAACTATCTCGCCAAGGTGGAATTTGTCTCCAAACTCCTCCTTGTGCATGTTAGCCATATCCTTGTAACTTGTCCTCTCGAATAGTTGACGATAAACACTGGCCAAGTAATGAATATAGCTTAGCTAACACGATGAGAGTTATAAGCTAAGCTTTTTATCAAGAATCTATCACAAACTTAAACTATGAATAACATATTGACAGATGAGAATTAATAGTGCGATGAATTGAAAAGGTATAAACATGCTATGTGTTAAAGAATATAGGCATTAGGCCCCCTTACAATACGAACAAATACATTACAAAGAATTACAGAAATGGAAAGCGAAGAAATGACATTACGACAAGTATTCCATTTCTGTAGTTCTTTGTAATGTATTTGCTTTACAATAATTATATAAGGTGATAGTTCAAGCAATTATTTTCTTGATTTTTTAACATTTTTATTTCTCAATTTTGCATTTTACGACATGTAAAATTTTTTCAAGGCTTTGTGAGTTTTTCTTTTGGTGAATTGGCTATTGAAACGTAATATCACAAATGTTGAAGTTTGTTAGTGGCACCAACAAACTTCAACTATGTGATGTTGTTTCCTAATTTTTTAAGGAAATTTAGCTTTGATTTGAGGTACGTGGTACTTAATTCATCCCCTGAGCGCTTCAAGAACCACAACTTTCTAAAGGTAACTACTGTTGACAATCGTATTATTCTTGTATGTGATGGTATGCTGGTTTATGAGATAATATATGCATGTCCATATATTGTTTATGAGATAATATATGTTTTGTCTCGAGTTCTAGGGCTTTACTAGTGGAAGCCTTGATGCTGCTGCAACATTTGTTAGACTGTTTGTAGCTTTTTGTATCTTTCAAGTTTCCCTTCCTTCATTAGCTTTTTGTTATTATGTTTAATTAATACAGAACTCTAAGAAATTTTTATTGACAGGTGTTATAATGCTCTACTATACTTCTATCATTCAAATTTTTTTCTATTATGTATTGCTGAAGATTTTTCTATATTGTAGATTAAAACCTTATAGTAAAAGTACTGTTACTAAATAGAATTATATATCTTACAGGATTGCTTTCTATTTTTCATTGATGTAATGTTTATATTGAAAGAACGATTGATATCCCAAACAGATGGACCTATTTTTCATTGATGAATTTTTCATACAGTTAATATTGGTTTCTATTGTAGTTCAAAACTGTCAATACAAAGTTGTGGATTTTCTTTGACATTTGTTTTATGCTATTTTAGTTCAAAACTCTCTATCGTAGTTTACAGCGGACTGATAGTATTGATTTAAAGTGTATATTTTGCATTTTATTAGGTTTTGCACGAATATGATTTATTATAGTGGTGAAGCTACCAAGTAAGTGATTATATTTACACAATAATTATGAGGGTCTTTTTATAACAAATTCTGAACATTTAGAAATAGTTTTATTGTGTTAATTGTTACGTTTTATTCAGGTAAGTATTGTGTCTTTATTAAAGGCTAGGGGAAGGGAATTAAGGGCTGAGTGGGGTGGGGGGGATTAAGGGCATAATAATGTTGATGCACAAATTTGGCACTCACGTAAACTCAGTGCTTTATGACATACTTTTTGTTTTTGAATTACTATGTAAATTATTTCAAATTCAATTGAAGTATTTTAGTTCATTATGGCATGTGAAAGTATCACTCACTTGTGGATTGTTTGGTAGGAAGTTTTGTGGGATGATCCTTTGTGAGATTTAGGTATACAAACTTTTTGATTTACTTTGGAAATGTTCTTTAGTCATACTTTAAAATGAGATTTTGTTTTCTTATTAGGTTTGGAAGAATTGGAGCAATGAAGCCAACTTGGAGCAATTGATTCATATAATACTTTTGTATGTTTGGTAGCAAAAGCTTGGTTCTAATGTACTTATTTTAGGCTTGTTGGTAGCTAAAGATGCCAATGTTTATTCTTTTTGTATGCAAACTACCCTATAACAAAAAATGATTATGAGTCAATCCTAGTGTATGAATATTACAAAGTGTGTCATAACGTATATATATTAAAGTGTTGACTCTTTGTTTTCATATGGGTGTAATGTATTAGAACAACTTTGTGATTGAACTGGTTAGTGTAATGGTAGAGCGACAAGAACATGACATGTATTTTATTGCAAAAAAAAAGTCATAATATACGAATTTGTGACATTTTCGTAATTGTCGTTAATACCGAAACAGTGACAATTTAATTTTATAAAAACTATCACTATTGGTCTATCCTTGACAGAGAAAAATATCATAATATACGAATTCATGACATTTTTGTAACTATCGTCAATATCGAAACAGTGACATATTCTTTTATAAAAACTGTCATGGTTGGCATATCCTTGACAAGAAAAAATGTCATAATATACGAATTCGTGACATTTTCGTAACTGTTGTCAATATGCAAATGATGAGAGTTATTTGTTGTCATAAAAAAAGATGAAGTTAATTGTTGTCATAAAAAAAGATGACAATTATTTGTTGTCATAATATATTAAATAATGACATTTATTTTTTGTCATGAAAACACACATTGTGACAGTTTTTTTAAACTGTCATAGAAGGACTTTCCACGACAACGATACTATGATTGTAAATAATTGTCATAGATTTTATTTGCAACAAAAAATAACTATCGTCGTAGACCATTTTTCTTGTAGTGATTCTTGATAAAAATCTTAGCTTATAACTCTTATTGTGTTAGCTAAGCTATATTCATCACTTGGTTAGTGTTTATCGTAAACTATCCGAGAAGGCAAGTAATAAGAATATGGCTAATGCGCCCAAGGAGGAGTTTGGAGATAAACTCCACCTTGGCCAAATAACTTCCATCATTTGTGTCTCGAAAGGAGAACAAGTGTAAGTATTTGGCGTCGAAAGGTTATCACCCCTAAAAGAGAAACTCTATAAGTCTTGTACGTGAAATCTTCTAGATATACCTTGCTTAACCAAGCTTAGTCATTTTCATCTCGAGAGGTGAACAAGTGTGGCATTTAACGACACTAAGAGGTGCTCACCTTAATCATAAGTTAGTTAACTAAGTTATGTCGCATCAAGGCTTTCATATTGTTTAATCGCCTAGTAGCATAGAGACCTTACTTTACCCTTTCTTTTATACAAGTTAGTTCACATTTTCATCTCACCTCTATCCTAAATTCCATTTACATGTTCTTTAGTGTAGATGAGTAGATATAGTTTAATCTTACACTTGACCACACTGTGTAGATAATTCTTTTATACAGCTTGAATAAGGAGTAAGCTCTAGAACTAAGCTTTGATATCAATTTCCTGTGTTTGACCCTAGATTACCCAAGAAACCTATTGTTTCGCTTACACTTTGACAAAGAATAGAAAACTTGTACTCAACGAGGACTTAGTAATTACATGATAGAGAGATACATAGTGAGCATTTCACATGCAATGACTCACCACGTAGAACTATATTTAGACACAAACCTCTAAGTCTGGATCTTTCAAGCACTGTAGCACATTAGTAATAGTTCTAGGCAATAAATATTATCAAGCATAGGATTGTAAGAATTACAACCATTCATAAAACATTTCTTTCATCGATTTAAGATCATCCATTGGTTTACAAGGATTATTCACAAGAAACATTCATTTAAAAAGATATGAAATCATTCACACAACATTTGTTTATAAGGATCACTCACAACAATACTTAGCCTCAACTATTTGTCCTTTTGGCTTAAAACTTCTTCTTCTTGCTCAGCAGTTCCTTTCAATCAACCGTTCAACACTCAAAACTTCCTCTTGTTATTTTATCAGAATGTCTAACATCTCATGTCTTTCATTTTTGTTTCGTTCGTCCTATTTATAGTGACCTTTCACATTCATGGGTCATTTCTACGCTTTACACGTGTCAATTTTCCATTTCACCGTGTTGTACAACCAACGTAAACTTAACACGTAAGCCAAACTTCAGTGATCAATAGACACTTTCCTTGAGATGTCATCCTTATCTCCTTGGAAAGCTAAACTTCTTATTGTCTGCCTCATTTCTTGAGAAGCCATAGAACATTTACTTCGCCTTAGAGAGTTGTCCAATCACCTCATACGGACGTCCAACTTCTCAGCAAAACTCCTACCTCATCATGACCATACTTGGGTGCAAGCACTTCTCTGTGCGTCACTACACCCAATGCCTAGTTCTTAGCATCCATTGCTACCTTCTTCCTCGTCACCTAATTTCATTGTGTCGCTTACTCTAATGCAATAATACTTAGACTCAAATGTTTCTCTTCGCCTCACTTTTTCTTCCATCCCATCCTTCTTTACAGAATGCCTTTTATCAATACTTTGTCAAAATGACTCTTCCCAATGGAGCTCTTCTTCAACAAGACTCCCTTTTGGATTCGGTTCTTACATTCCTCTTCTAGAATATCAAGATCGCTTAAATATTACTTTGATATAATCTAAATGATCGATTACCTAGTCAACACGACTATTTAGATTTGAAGTCGTTTTCATATCGTTTAAAAAGAACTACACGATCATGTAGATATGATCTAACCAATCGCTTATCTAGTCAACACGACCACTTAGATTTGAAATCATTTTTTCATCGTTTAAAAAAAACTACACGATGGTGTGGATATGATTTAAGCGATCGCTTACCATAGTCAACATGATTTTTTAGCATGGTCAACATGATTGTTTAGATTTGAAGCATTTTCCCATCGTTAAAAAGAACTACATGATCGTGTTGACACTACCTACACAATTGTGTATCATTTTATACATGATCGCATATCATGATCGTTTAGAAAAAGAATTACATGCATACATGTGCTCAATTAATCACGTGTTAATTGGGACATTTTTGGTTTCCATTGTAGGCTTATGGGCTTTTTTTTTTCAATATTGTTCTATACAATGTAAATATTTTGTCGATTTGTTATTTTTTTAAATAAACCCCTTTAATCAATAAAAATATTATATATTTATATGCACCTCTAATTTATTAATTAAGTATTTAACAATTAAATCATATTTAATTAAGGGGTTTTTTAAAAGATAACAAAGCCGAAAAATATTTACATTGTATAGAACAATTTCGAAAATGGAAAAAGCCTACAACCTCATAATGAAAAATATTAAAAAAATATCTCGTCAACACGCGAATAATTGACACTCTCGTGCCTGATATATTTGGTACACGATCTTGTACCAAGATCGTTTAGATTTGACTACACGATCGTTTAGATTTGGCTATTATTTGTTACACGATCATTTTGATTTGATAGTTTAGATTTGGCTACCCAAATCTAAACGATTTTTTAAAGATTTTTTTTGGTACATGATCGTTTTAGATTTGGCTACCCAAATCTAAACGTACCAATATCCCAACGATTTTTTCAAGATCTTTTATATTTGGTACACGATCTTGAACAACCAAATAACATTTTGAAAAGAAAAAAGAAAATAGATATTTTATGTTTAGTACACGATCTTGAACCAAATAACAGTTTAAAAAAATAAAAAAAAAAATTGCAGAAGAAGAAGAGAAAAAGAAGATGGAAAGGAAAAGAAAAATTGAAGAAGAAAGAAGATGGAAAGGAAGGACAAACCTGAAATATTTTTAAAAAAATGACCGACTTCATGAGATTTTAATTTTGTTACATGAATCGTAAATATTTGGTTGTTTTGTTATATTTATGAAAAATTTCCTTTAATTAAAGTATATAAGATTTCATATATTTATATGCATATTACTCTCTACACTATATTATTAATATGAAACTCATTCGCGTATTAGTTTTTCAATATAGTTTTTATAAATGAATCTTATTCTAATATATTTCTCTTTTTAATATTGTTTTAATTTCAAATGATATTTATAATTAACTATACCTTATAATGCATAAAAAATGCATTATATTTTATATTAATCAAATTAATATAATTGTTTTTATAAATAATTTAAACGCTTCCAATTATTTCTCAATATTATCCTTGGTGAGCTAACAAGGAAACCTTATGACCCTATAGATTAGAAGCTTCAATGATGTGATATTAATTACACTCTTTAGTTACATTAATCAATATTTATTTACTATCAGTCACTCCACTAAAGACAGATAACTATACTCTTCACTTGATCTACAGATATTTATGCGTCCATGGATAATACCAATCAATAGTGAATCGACTCTTCATGAATTGCTCAGAACTACAGCAGGGTCAAATTATCATTTTACTCATGTAGTTATATCTAACTCTTTAAGTACCATCAATTCCTTTTGATGAACAAGCAACTTATAGTCTAATTGTAAATGAACACCTCTCGAGCCAAACGAGAGGTTACGATTTTATTATTCAAGATCCGAAATCAATTGTTGAGAAAACAATTCATCTACTTTTCCAAGAAATGGAAAGAAGTGACTTCTATCTTGTGTGGCTATGTTTCTAGATCTCTACTCAGACAAGTCCTAAAAGTGATAGACTTGTTGAGTCGGCTAATATAGCTCATAGTAGGATTTCACCCATGAATCAAAGAATTTTCCTCACAAATAGGATTTCACAACTCAATCAAGATTATGGTTGAACAGGTATTGATCATCCTAGTTAAATATTGGTTTCTTTAGGTAATAGTGTTATCTCAAGAAACCAATTAAATAAATAATCTATTTTTACAAAATACAAACTACTCGAAATATGAGTTTTAGGACACAAAACCCAACAACTAGTTCAACATTTGATTCCTCTTATGCACCTTCAACTCCTATTACACTTATTTCACTGACATTTCCTTGGTTCCAATTTTTAACGCAAGGTAGTTGTTACATGATTGCTCCTTACTGAGAAATATACAATAATTTTCATGAATTGTATATCAATCAAAAGTGACAATCATGAAATCCTCAAATGCATGATAATATGATCATAATTATTAAAAACAAAATTGAATATAACACTTACAATAATAATCAAGTTCGAAAACTCACAATAGATTAGAATAGAGAAGCGATCTTAATACCCGAGCTAGAAAATGTTTCCTTAGTCCATTATTAACACACTACAACAATTTTGTCTTTTAATAACATCCAACCATAGCATGTTTAGAATTATGTTATAAAAAATAGAAGTAAAAAAAAGGCGGAAGATGAAAATAGTAAACACGCCAAAAAATTTTGATTTTTTTTTTTAGGTTTTGCGTGTTATAGCTTTCCCTCTATTTCCAAAGTGCCCCTTTTTACCAAATGCCTCAAAATCTCCCGATTTCCCTCTTCTCACAAACCCCTTCTCTGATTTCCCTCTTCTCGCAGATCCCTTCCTTGACGTTGCTACTATCCGAACATCGCTGTTGACTCGTCGTACTCCTCATCAAACAACTCCCTGCTTGCCGAAGTAGTTGTTGGCTCGCCGCACCAGACAACTAACCTTCTTTTAAGCTTCTCTTCTTTTGGCTTTGCCTTTTTTTTTTCTTCCTTTTCTCTTCCTTTCACTTTTTAGTAGTTTAGTGATCTACTTTTTTCGGTTCTTTTGAATTGCGCCTTCGACTTTTTCAGTCTTTTTGGTTCTTTAATCTACTCTTTTCAGTTTGAATAACTAGCTCTTGCGTGAAACACGATTTTCTTCTTCTAAGGTAGATTTCTAGTTTTTTGTTTTCCATCTCTCTCGTGCTTGAAACAAC
>JBBPDI010088977.1:0-12005 GCA_037974545.1 Cucumis variabilis
GGTTGGTTGCAATTCTACAGAAGATAATGAGAAACTTAACAAAGTTTTGAAAGTGAATTAATCGCATGTAATAAAGTTCATCCTATTACATATCTATTTGGTAACCTAAGTGTTGAAGAAATTTATAAGAAATGGAAAAGAAGATTTCCCTATTTTAGACCAATAAAAGGATAATTGAAAAGTTGATTGAGGATAACCATCATTTATTAAGCATTTAAGGATAACCATCATTTATTAAGCATTATTTCTTATTTAAAAAATGATCTAAAAGCATCTTAGTTGAAATTACAATCTTTATTGTCTAAGTCTATTCACATGGTAAATTTAGGAACAAAATGATCTTAACAATATTCTCAACACTGGGAAGCAAGTTTCTGACACAAATGTTGTCAGATTCAATAAGTATGAGAAATATAACTCTAAAGCTGGATGATCCTCTCAAACCATTTTTGTTTCTGATCAACATTCTCAATTGTCAGACCAGATCTCTGTGAGTAATGAGCCAACATCTTATCATGTCATCAAAATTCAAAGAAGGAACTGGGTGTGTCACTTTTGTGAAAAGGAAGTTCATATTCGCGCATACTGTTTTCGGCTCTATTATAGACCTATGAACAAAAATAAAATGTATTTTGTTTCAGAAAGGAGATCTATACATACACCATTTACTCATGCACCTAAGAAAAAATTCGAATGGCAGATAAAAGAGAATACTTCTCTTGGGGCTATCAATTGTAATTTAGCCTTTACATCTATTCATACTTCAACTAGGGAGGATTAGTACTTTGAAGTGGTTGTTTCATGCATATGTCAGAAGAAAATAATTTTTTAACCGATTTAAAGTCATCTGCTTCTAAATATGTTATTTATGGTAGTGGTGGTAAAGGAAGAATTATTAGCAAAGAAAAACTTCAATATCTTGGACTTTCTTCTCTCAGTGACGTCATTCTTGTGAAAGACTTAACAGTAAATTAAGCATAAGTCAATTATATGATTAGAGTTTCAATATTAATTTCTCTTAAGGCAAATGTCGAGTGACTGATATAGTGATAAGTCTCTCGTCATGATAAGTATGAAATCTCATAATAATTGTTACTTGTGGTGTCCTAACGTTTTCAATCATGTTTATAGATCCCTAAGCACAATGAAGTTGGACTCTCTCCCCAAAAATGTAGAAGTGAACTATAGATTTTTTTTTTCTTGAAAAGTCATAATGGGTCAAGTTATCCTTTAGAAACTGGGTGAATATATACTTGTCAAGGTTCTTAGGTGTATGGTTGTAGAATATGTGATGTTGTTCATATATTGTTGTCCTCACAAAGCTTGTCATTGGTTGTGCTGAGAAATTTGTTAAGTCTCATGTGATGTGTGATGACATTATTGATGATGTTGATGTTGTTGAATCTGTGGGTAAAATCATTGTTGTCTCATCTGAAAATTTGGTGAATGGCAAGTATCTTTATTCTAACAAGGATACGGTAATGCTTCTATTGACATTGCTTGTGTTTCTGAGGTTCATAAAGCTATTATTATTGCTTCTTTAATCAGTTGAATGTTTATTTTGAGAATGTGTCAAATGATGAGACATTGTTTCTTCTGATGTATCTGTTAGTGTTGCTTCTAGAAATGTGTCTTCTGATTTTGGGATGTCTAAGAATTTGATTGTTGATAGTATTCTGATTAATCAAAATATTGTGAGTTATGACGGACAAGACGATGATGTGTGTGAAGATATTTTTGAATGTTTGTGCCAATGTATCGATTGTGAAAAATCATGATGTCATTTTTGTTATCAATAAAATTGTTTTGGATTTGAGCATGAAAGATAACGTAGATTCTAAGGGTCTTAAGGAGGTTGGTGTATCTCCTATCCCAACTACTAGTCATGTTGATGTTGAATATGTTGTTAAAAAAAAGAATTGATGCAAAGAAAGTGGTTGTTGATCTATTTCAGACGATTGATTAAATTTGAAAGATTGATTTGTCATGGAAAGTGAGACAAGCGCATCGGAAACACCAATCTATTTTACCTTAATTGCAACTAAACTATTTTAGATATTAACATGCATAAACTACCCTAATTAAAAGAAATTAGGGTTTATAGAAAAACTTACCTTCAAAGCCTTCTGATCCTCGATATCTCCTCATGAACACGAAACCAGAACCACCACTAAAGTTAACTTGCTATTTTTCAGACTTAGAACGGGGTTGTAGGACCTGATAAGTGAAAAAATGAAAGAGAGAAAGATGGAAATTAGATTGGGGTTGGGAGAACTTAGATAAGAACTTTTTCACTTTTTTTTTTAATTTCGAAAAATTAAAATTTGCCAAAAGTCTTTAATAATTTGAAAACAAGCCTTTAAATAGGCAAAAGACATGCAACTATTGCATGTAAGGATTAAGCTAAGTTCAACACTTCATTTCTCATTAAAAATTAGTGAATTTAGTAGATTAGGTGTCTTCATTTTATGTTGCCACTTTTTTCACTAATTGTTTGTGAGATTATCCAACAAAATATTGGATTTTCCCACTAACTTTAGCCTAAAGGCAATATAGTCAAAAGTCAACATTTTGACTTTTTACCATTTTATCTGTCTTGACTAATTTTGACCTTTCGAGCAAGAATCCACATTCATTTTTTGAATTTCAAATCACATTTGAATTAAAGTCAGTCAAAGTTTGATTTTTCAAAATCAAAAGTCAACATTTTTTACGATTTACAAATTTGACTATTTCCATCAATTATGAGCTTCCAAATATGAATCCATATTCATATTTTTAATATTTAAATCATATTTAAACATAAAGCTCTATCTAAAACTAATAACACCGACGACTATATCACATATATTTGTTGGCTTCTCTCTCTTTACCTAATTCAAACAATTTAAATTATTCCATCATATTGTTCTAGTTAATTTAGTATAAACTAGCAGAGGAACTTAATGGAACTATAGATCATGGACTCCAACAATTCGAGATTAACTAGCTAAACTCTTTTAGACTGAGCTAATAACATTGTTAACTAACATATCATTCCACTAAAGTCTCGTAGTTGCACTCCCCTAACTAAAGATATATTTTTATCCATCTGATATAACCATAATCAATAAGTTAATTCTTCACAAGTTATTCGTAACCTTGGCTGGATGAAAATACTATTTTACCTCCCGAGACTACATCTTGCTCCTTAAGTCCCATTAATCTACCATTGACCAATTGGTTTAAGGTCTAACCTATAAATCGAATCCCTCTCAGGACAATTAGTGGATAAGGCCCCTTGTTCAAGACTTGGATTCAGTCCTTAAGGAAACAACATATCTACTAACTCAAGTGGGTAGGAGTGAATTTCATCTTGATATGTCCTTAGCCATCCATCTGGTTTTACTCCTGTGGGAGGCTTATTGGGCCAGCGTCGTTGAGCTGCCCTCACCTGTGCAGATCTAAGGATAATTTCATTTGAACAGAAGTTTATAGTTAGTTGAGAATTAAGATTAAATTACCTAGATCATCAATAATCGAAATAGTTAGTTTTATACAGTCAACAATGTTATAACTTAAAATTGACTATTTCATTATTCCAGTCTTATGTAAACTCTTAACATAGAATACCCTCACTTCCATGTCTCTACATGAGCGGTTCAGAATCACATCGTTTATACTAACCATAAACAGGTTGCATTCATAGTGTCCCCAAAATAAGGCATCCAACTTTATTTATATACTATAGACCAGTTGGGCTATATACTCGAACTTGATCCATGCTTATGTCTCTATGTAAAGTTTAAATATACACTAGATAGTCTCAGAACCTTAGTTTATTGTATTCAATTTTCACTAATAAGTTCTCAATAACAACTTTATTGAAATAGAATATAATTTGAACTACAAACTACAAATTTTATGACATAAATTTCAACAATTTGCATATTAGTGGAGTATTTCTCCAGCATATATTTAGCTTTTATTCTCCTACAAATAATGTTTATTCTCTCCAAAAATATATTTAAAAAGCTAGTCATATTTATATTGTATAATTATTCTTTTTACGGTTAGCTGCCTCATAAGAAAAGTGTGTGCTTGAACGTTTTGTACAGCAGATCTCGAGCGATATGTATAGCATAATGGGAGAATTCCCATTTCCATCCCCCTGGAGGAGACAGGTCTGTCTCAGCACACGCACCTCATTTCAGTTGCACGATCGGTGTGCTGACACGAGACACATTTCCTATTTAGGCCCTGAAGTGGACAGATGTACCACCGGAGTGCATCGAGGTAGTCAAGGGAGGCCTAATGGTAAGTTTGTAAATTCATAAACATTTATGTATGTTTCTGTTTTCTTATAAAAGTTTTACTGACTTGAAATCTATTTCTTTTATAGCAATTTTTTGTGTTTGATCTTAACGATCTAGCATTTAATCGGTTTGTTGAGCATTGAATGCTCACTGTGTGGAAGGAATTCAGGTCAAGCAATCATCGTCATTTTAAGAAATTTAGTGACCCTAAACAAGCACGAGCAAACCCACTCCCGAGATTGGTCAATCGGGTGGAAGATTGGCACTTTCTATGTGACCACTACATCACTCGACAATTTCAAGTAATTATTTATATACTTTTATGTTACAATATTTCATTTCTTTAAAAGTATATAACGCTTTCATTGTCTTTTTTGGAATGTAGGAGCAATCAAATATATGTAAGGCTGTTAGGGTGCGACAGTCTTACAACCATAGGAGCGGCACAAAGTCATTTCTTCAGAGATAGGTAGAGCTCACTGAGCTGCACAGTCGTCCTGTAGATCGTGTCGAGTTATTCAAAGAAACACACGCCAGTAGTAGTGACGAGTTTATTTCATCTGCTGCAAAGGACGCTTTCGTAACTTTTAGAAAACTTTATATTTTGTTTATAATACTTTTATGTATTCTATGTTTTTAAGTCTGATAATCTCTCAAACTTACATAATCTTTTGTTTTGTGCAGAATCAGATGGTGGATCCAGTCCCAGAGGGTTTTGAACCACTAACTGAGGACGAGATATACGAGAATGTTTTAGGTAGACAACCGAGCTACTCAAAAGGTCTTGGTTGGGGCCCAAAACTCAAGTATAGGATTGCCGCTTCATCTTCTTCCTCCAGTACGTATGACCACTAGGCACACGTAGTAGAGGTTAGCGAACTCAGAGCGAGCCTTGACAACGCTAATCGAATGCTCCAAGAACAATGCCTAAGGGAGGAGGAGCGAGATCGACAAATGGCGGAGCAAGATCTCCAAATGGCAGACCATGCACGACAAATAAAAGAGATGAAGAAGATGCTCGAGGACATGAGTCGGGCACAGAGAGGCCTGTGATCATGCATGCATGGGTACGTACTTTTCAATAATATTTAATTTGTTTAACTTTCCATATGTGATATTTAACAATGCTTTCATATTATTTGTAGATCTGGCGTCCATTGCATTAGACTTTAGGTTTTTCAGTATTAGATTTTAATTTTTTTTTTCTTTTCTTAATGTAATGTTTTCAATTATGTAATTAATTTTCTATATCGAACATATTAATTAATATATCATTTGATTTCATTAATGAATATTATTTTCATTTCAATCAGTTTACTTAATATTTTATTATATCGGAAACCAATGAATTAAAAATTAAATTAATAACAAAAATAATAACAAAATTAAATTAAAAAAAACAGTTTTTTGCGACGCAGACGGCCCCACGCGTCGCAAACGATTTCCGTGACGTCTGCGTCACGAAACCTTTTTGAGTGGCCGGCGTCGTAAAACGTATCCTTGATGTCGACATCGAGGAAGGGAACCGCAACGTTAGTGTTGGGAATACTTTCCGCAACTCCCACGTCCCGGTTTCCTTCAGTGACGCGTGGGGCCATGTGCGGGAGAAACTTTCTGCAACGTGGTAGCTACCGACGTCGCGGAAAGTTTTCTCGACGAGCTTTATAACTTATTGCAACGTGAAGATGGGTGTTCGGCGACGTCAATGTGCGTCGGGAAAACCCGACTTTATTGTAGTGAATCAAATCTAAACGATTGAGTACCTAAAAAAATCTTTTAAAAAAAATTGTTTACATTTGGCTTAAACAATCGTATACAAAAAATAATCAAATCTAAACGATTATTTTCCAAATATAATACGTGCGCTAAATGTGAATTAAACGCGGACATTGTTTGTATTTTTCATTGTGGGTCTGTGAACTTTTTCTGTTTTTTAAATTGTTCTATACCGTATAAATATTTTATTGTTTTGTTATAATTTTTAAAGGATCCCTTTCAAAACCCTATAACCTTTTGTTTATAAAGAATTTGTAGAATTTTAATATCTCATAGACGTAACCACCGTGAAGATTGAATTTATTATTTATACAATTTTAGTAAATTTACAAATAAAAACTTTAACAATTATGAAAAGGCCAAAGGAGTTTAGCTAATTGACTATTGTGATGACTTTAACTTTTATTTTAAATATCGACGGTTCAATTCTACATCCACCATTGTTACACTAACAAAATATCAAATAGAAGTAAAAGTTGGGATAAAACTAAATTTACCTTCAAATTAAATATAAATTTATTTATTTTTTAAAAAAATCAATCATAAACAATTTTAATTTGGAAAGTCCATCTAAAAGTTAGGTTTGTCTATTTTATTTTATTATAAGCATTTTGTATTTGTAATTGTAGTAGACTTATAATCTAATAATTATCAGTGTATATCTAGAGTACTCTTTTTTTTTTTTCTCTTTTATAAATGTAATTACATTGAATAAGATATAATTTCTTTTTTCTCTAGAGTTTGAATTAGATATTAAGTACATATACTGACTTGTAGCTAACATCTCGATAATATAATCCAAATTATTTTGGTAACATTCTCAATAAAATTCAATTTCATTATCTTTTTAACTTGTAAAATTTGAACTAAAAAACTAAAATTAATTCATAGTTTATATAAAATAAACACACAAATTAAGAGAGAAAATTCTATTGAAAAAGAAAAACAAAAAAAATGTAAATTACAATAAAAATTAGCTGTATTATAATACATCAAAAGATGGTAATCCATGCATGTTACTTTGTAATTGTAATAATTCTTTTTTAATCATCTTGCCACTATTCAATTACATATATATCTCATATTTCTAGCACACCTTCACCTTGATTGTATAAACTCCATTTCTATTTAACATTGATTGAATATAGAAAATGAATTTGTTAAAATTAAAATAAAAGAAGAAAGAAAGGGGATAAATAATCAAATTTGTATTGTTATACCTTAAACTTAACATAATCTCTCTCTTCGTTTTTTTTTTTTTTTTTTTTTTTTGTGGTTTATCCACCTTGTTTATATATGTCTAGAGGAGAATGAGAAGAAACTTTTTTTATTTAATTATGGTTTTTCTATAAGGTATATTTATTACAATATTTAATTTTAACAATCATTATATTTTGTAATCCTTTGGTTTCCAAAACCATTTTAAAGCATTGATTGTATTTTAGTTAATAACATTTCTTAGCTATGTTTTTCTCAATGTAAATTTAATTTAACATTAATATATGATGGGGAGTGTGGTGTTTAGGATTATTTATTGCCCTAAATTAGAATTATTTGATTGAAAGTACGGTTAATGCATGACATAACTGGAATTAAACAAAATTAAATTGAAAATGATTAGGAATGTAATTACATTTATAGTCGGTTAAATTAATTAAATTTAATAACTTGATAATAAGAAACGAATTTTCATAATAATGAAATTTGTAATGATTTTTTTTAATAAACTGAACAATAAATTAATTAAATAAAAATAAATAATTAAAATAAATTAATAATAAAAACAGTTTAAGAAATTTTAAAATAATCACATTTCATTTGATAATTTTTCTAATAATTGAATGTAATTACATCTATGATTGCTTAAATTAACTAAATATCATAATAATTCTTTTAATAAATTACATTTCATGGATGAGATTATAGATAGAATTTTAAAAATAACCAAAAAATAAATTTATGATAGAATTTTGTAAAAATTTTTAAAATAGTAGATTTTACAAAATATTTATCATCTATAACAAATTCATGCTATAGTGATAGAAGACTATCACTAATAGGATCCAAAATTTTATTATAGTTTGTAAGTATTTTAATTTATTTTGTTATTTTTAAAAATACTTCTAAATTTATCTTAAAATATTTTTTCAACATACTGTCTTTTTATATATTAAACATTTATAAAAATTAACCTATAACAATTATATTAAATAATGCTAAACTTAATGACTAGATTAATGATCCTCCTACTCTTACTCTTACATCATGCAGTAATTATTTAATTTTGGTTTCTATATATAAAATTTGTAAATCAAATACATATATTCAACATTTACACTAATTTTCTAGAAAATAAAAAAAAAACTTTTAACCATAAACCACTTTAATAGTATTTTTAATAAATTAGATACTTTTAATAAAATAGAAGACTTAATTCATATTTTAGTTCTTAAACTTTAAAATCTTATCGTGAATTCATATTTTAGGCTCTAGATATGTTGAGTAGTAAAATGAATATGAAGTAAATTGACGACAATAATGCAAAAATATTAAATGATTGTTTTGCCACATCTGACTGACCATTTATAAAAGAATTAACAAATTTTAAATACTAACCATTGAAATAAGTAGTTTTCGAAAGGAAAAGCTAAAACAAACATTTTTTAAAATTTAAAAACCAAAATAAAATAATATTTAAAGTTCATGCTCAAAATAAAAAATTTAAAGTTTTGTTAGGTAGGGTGATTAGTAATTCTTTTCTAACAATATAGAACTACATTAAAGGATCCTATAATATTTTCTGAAATTGAGTATTTATTAATTGATCTAAAATTAATAAATTATATTATAATTTACTCTAATCTATTTATTTATTTTATTGAAAAAGATTTGACCCTAATTTAAATTTATTTTGCACTCCCCCCCCCAAAAAAAAAAAAAAAAAGAAAAAAAGAAAAAATGGTATGCTATTTTTGAAAAATGTCCCCGAAAACATACCTATAAAGTCTAATTTTCATTGATTTTTCTAAAACCGTCCACACAATATTAATTAATTTTAAATCCCTTTATAAAGTGAAGGTAGATAGCAAGACACAACCACCCTAAAAAGGTGATTAAGCTTATAATCTAACTTTGTTTAAATTATAAAATAATGAGTAAACAATTTGATCTATTGGTACCTAATGTCTATTCTTAAAATAATAAAAAATTAATTATATGTATAAGTAGAATGCCACTTTTACAATTAATATGTATACACTAATTTTAACCTCAAACTTGTCTAAGTTATGTCTATTTTATCATTTTATAACTCTTTATTTCATCCAATTATATCTCTTCACTTCTATTTACTCTTATAATTTAGGATGTTTTCTAAATTAAGTTTAGAAATTTTGAAAAAAATAAATTGGAGTACTTAACCACACTTAAACACTCAAAATAATTCTTTTAAAAATATGAGTTTATGAAAGTTGTTTAGATATAATAATAAACAATTATTAAAATTTTCTTGAGTATTTAATGATTCATCTTTGTCGGATTTGTATAATAAATAAAATTACCACAGGTCTCTCATTAATCCTTCACCTCAATAACCTACTTTGATAAAATTTAACAACCACATCTGACGATCAATTCTAATGATCATCATTGTGCACCCATCTTCGATGACCACTATTGGCAACACAACTTTGACGACCAAGTTTGATGATCCCTCCAAAAACCTACTCTGATAGTCAACTCTATTGATCAATTGTATTAATTATATTTGATGACCAACACTTGTTAACATAAATTATGACTTAACTATATTTTCCTTTATATTACTGTTGGAATCTATTTATCATGTAAGTTACTATAAGCTGATAATTCAATGTGTTCTGATTATTTGATAAAGAATACAAAATTAACATGGTATTAGAGTTATGGTTTTGTATTATTCATATTTAGCGTCGTCACTTCTCAATTCACCCTTTTAGTTCTTGGGTTTTCTTTTGGTGTGGGTCAAGATTAAGATCACGTATATGTCTTTCATATTAATTTAGTTGGTATGATTTAATTCAAACCAGTTCGGTGTGGGTTCAACTGGTTTGTTCCAAATAGATTATTGTGTTCAAATTATTGAGCCTCGTTGGTTTGGTTTGGTTTGGTTTGATCTGAGTTAGTTTGGTTCACATATTTAGTTGATTCTACGTAGTAGTCATTGTTTTTCAGTTTTAGCATCTGTAATATTTTTAGATCTTTCAGTGAGTCATATTCGTTTTCAAATTGGTTGTTTGTGGGTTCTATCTTAGGTCTCTATGAGAATTTTCATGTCCAACCAAAAAATGCTATTTGTTTTAGTTTTCAAATTTCTGTTTTTAGTCTAGAAGTTCTCCGTGTTTTAATTCTTCGTGGGGTTCTATTTCCACCCTAGACCTAATGTCCTTCGATTTAGAATTTTTTTTATAGTTTTTGTCATTTACCACCTTGAATTTCATCTAGTCACTCTGGTTGGTTTCTTCACAAATTCAAGATGGTCGTGACTCTACCATATGAGTTTGAAGGACAATGTTAACATAATTATATTTTTTTTCTATTACTTTTCTTTAATTGTATTCTAGACATCTATTTATTTTGTAATTCAATGTAAGTTGATATTTTAATATAATTCAATTATTCAATTATATATATATAAACAACAAATTTACTTATTTATTAGATCATATGTTACAAAGAGCTGGATGAAAGAAAGTGTTTGTAAATACAAAATTGAAACTATTAGTTCATATAGTTAATAATCGCCTTTTAAGGTAATGTCATGATATTCGTAAACACACTTCAAGTAAAAACTTGCATGTAAAAATATTTTTAATAAAGTGTGACCAAACTTGCATGTAATTTGATTTTAAAAGGATTTTTTTAATAAAAGAAATAACAACAATCTTTTTATGAAAAAGTTATAGTCAATCTCAACATACCTTTTCTTCTTTTCAGCTTTAATAATGTTGCAATAAAACATGTTTAATTGATGAAATTTTAGAGTAAAATGGCGTTGAGATAAGTATTTTGCTAAACATCATGAATTTTGACCAAATTATACTCTCTCTCTATATATATAATTAAGTCAGAGTTATTTTTTGCAAGAAAAAAATCCAATAATAGTTAATTATATACCTTGTGTACTGAATTTTGACATTTTCAAAGAGATTTTTTTTAAAAAATAGAAAATTTTGAAAAAAAGACTTTTATGTGAAGTGTATATGTTTTATCAAATATTATATTTTTTACAATTTTTTTTTTTAAATTGTAGTTTAATAAAGAATTTAATTAACACTGTCGAGCTAATTAGCAAATAAGTTAAACTAGAACCTGAAATACTTATTTAAATTTACATGTAATGAAACTTAAAGTGTAAAAGTCTTAAATGATACATCATTAAAAGTTTAGAGAAAAATATTTTTCTCTAAAAACAAAACCAATGCCAAAGTAAATTAAGTCGATAATGATTGATATGGACTTCCTCTAACTAAATATATCAAGAAAATATCAAATCACATCCTAAACTTTAGAAACTATATCAATTTAAATTCAAAACTTAATTAAATCTCTGAATTTGTGTAATTGTGTTAATTTCTAACTTTCTTTGAACCTAGTTGAAAAAATATAGTAGGAGATATGTAATGATTTCAATTAAACCTCAAAATTGTTTGAAGCAAATCTTTTGAAATAGATGACTATTAAAATGGGAGATTATTGCAAATGATGCATGAATTTTCTTTATTAGAAAGGGTGAATTGAATGTTTAATTGATTAATATAGGGAAGTTAAATAATTGAATGAGTAGAATAAATTTAGGTTATGTATAAAAGTTAAGTTAGAGTAGAATAAATTTAGGTTATGTATAAAAGTTAAGTTAGAGTAGAATAAATTTAGGTTATGTATAAAAGTTAAGTT